>PVJH01014701.1:0-56050 GCA_004026705.1 Nesogale talazaci | reverse complement strand
GGGAGTGGGGGTGGGGGGCAGGTAATCCCTCATTGAGTCTTCCAAACTTCTGTTGGCTCCTAGAATCTTCTGATTTGTAGCTGCATCTCGCCAATCTCGCCTCCACCATCATCACAGGGACCCTCTCCTTTTCATCTGAGCACTCAGGCCATCGGATGGAGGGCCCACCCTCTGCCTAGATGACCTCATTTTAATGTCAGTAGTGTTGCTAGTCTGGGTTAACTAGAGAAACAAATCCATTGACACTCCTATGTGTATAAGAAAAAGCTTTACATAAAGAGTAATTGTACATTAAGAAAACATCCCCACTATCATGATCCCAATACTACCTTAGATCAGAAGATGTATACTGGGACTGATAGGAACCAGAAACATGGGAAAACCAGGACAGATGATCCCTTTAGGATCCACAGTGGTGAGAGTGGCAATACCAGGAGGGTGGAGGGAAGGTGGAGTAGAAAGGGGGAACAAATTATAAGGATCTATATATAGCCTCCTCCCTGGGGTACAGACAACAGGGAAGTGTGTGAAGGAAGACATTGGACAGTGTACAATATGACAAATAATAATTTATAAATTATCAAGGGTTCATGAGGGAGGGGGAGCAGAGAGGAAGTTGAGGAGCTAATACCAAGGGCTTAAGTAGGAAGAAGGATTTTGAGAATGATGATGACAACAAATGTACAGATGTGCTTTGCATACAATGGATGGATGGATGGATTGTGCTAAGAGTAGTATGAGTTCCCAATAAAATGATTTTTTTTTAAAGAAGAAAGAAAACATCCCAGCCCAGTCCAGATCAAGTCCCTAGGTCTGATATTAGCCCATGTGTCTGATACCAATCTGTAAAGTCCTCTTTGGACTCAAGAAACACAAGCAATGATGCAAAATGCAGGAAGATGACAGGCCAGTGGGTGGGAAGTCTTGTGGATCCAGTGGCCTTGTAAGCATCTCAGCATTGGCAGGATCTCTACATAGCTCTTCCAGCTCAGAACGCTAGCGTAGTTCCACGTGTCCTCTCGACAGGGATTTCTCACAGGGAGTGAGCATGTGTCCTAACTCCAACGAGTATTTATCCCCTTAGCACCTCCCAATGAGGTCATCAAGCTGCGATCTGATCGACAGGTTGAACTCCACCCTTTCACTCTACGCCTCAAACTGACAACAGATTATGTAACTCCTATACTAATCATCATCTGCAAAGATCTTAACTTCCAAACAAGGTCCCATTCTGAGATTCCAAGTAGGCATAGGTGAGTCTAGGATGTACACTAATGAGCCCACTATAGTGAGGGTATAGAGAATAATTGAATGTGAATGGAATGTGGGGGGAAAGGAAAGATTTTGCCTGCAGAGATCACACTGAGAAAGGCGCTGAACCTTTCAGTTGAGTTTACAACTGAAAGCCTCTTCTGTGGATGGAGCTCATAATGAAAATGCTAACACTTATATGCAGCTAAAGAGCCCTTCGTGGCGCCACCAGGGAAGCAGTGGACTGCTAACAGCAAGACACTCCTCAGGAGACAGGACACTCTCGGTCCCCGTATAGGTTACCCCACATCAAGTTGCTATGACTCTGGATCGACTCAGTGGCCGTGGGTTTTGGTTTATATAGTGCTTGCTCTGCAAGCTTGCTCTGACCTCTTCTAGCTGCACACTGGGCAAGGCCACACCTGTCTGAGGAAGAGTGCGATTAGGCAGAACTCGGAAATGCTCCCACCCTCCAACCATCGTCCCCCGGACTCTGGCACCAGCCCCGCCTTCCATGGCACCCTGCTTCTGGGCTGCGGGCGATCATTCACTGCAGAACACACAGACACTAACCTGGTCTGGGGGTGATTAGAGAAGGTAGCAGGGCAGGATCAGACAGCATTCAGGACGTGGCCCTTTTGGTCCAGAACTCCTGTTCGCTGCCACGCTGGCACACACGCCTGGCTCTGGACTTCAGTCTGAGTGCTCAACTCACACAGCCCCTGGGACAAATGTCGCAAGACTTACTAATTCCCAAAGGAGAACCCCCCTACCCCCGCCGTCAATCCAGCGACCTGCCCCAGGGCACTGCTCCGTCTCGCTGTCTTAGTGCTGGGGCCTCTGGGGTCTGCACCGCTTCAAGCAGGCGTCTTGCATGAGATGTGCTTATGGCCCTTCTCTCTTGATGGTTGCAGAAGTCTCTGTTCCTGCCTCTGAAATGGTGTGTGTCATACCCAGGGGAATTGAGAAACTGACCAATCCACACACCCACTTGGTTGCACGATCCCACACCATCATTTGGTGGGTGTCACAGAGACTATGGGGGGGAAAGCCATGCCAGGTGGTTCCACTTTATTGCACTTTCTATGCATGAGGCCCCTAGGCACCATAATAAAATGCCCGCCACCAGAAAGAAACAAGAGCCAAGACTTGGACCCCAGCCTCTGGTCACAGAGCCCATGCTCCTAACCCACATGCTATTGAAGAATCATTGTAAAGTGCACTTGACCAGGACAGGGCCTGCTGCGGAACTGTGGCTCCCATGGGCTGAGATTTGTAAGCATAAGAGTCAACCGTCTGACCTTGGTCCATATCAAATGTGACCTCAAGCGAGAGTGCAAAGGAGCTTTTTTAATTGGTTGTCAGTGTCTTACAAGAATTCTAAGCCTTTGAACAAAGGGCTTGTTGGGGTCCACATGATTTTCTTATGATCCCTATAGCACGTGAATGTTTTGTGTTTGCAGAAATGGGGGAAGTGTGGACATGAAATTCCCAGAACCTGTAAGGATAGGATTGTTTGCAAGGGAGCCCACGGAGCCCACTGGGTCGGGCCCATGCCCACACCTCAGTCGCTTGATGGGCCAGTAACACGGGGTCATGTTTCGTCTTAACTGCTCACCTTTTCCAGTAATTCACAATTTGGGGAGATCAACCTCTCCCGTTGCCCGGAGTTAGGAGCCCTGGGGGGCGATTGATCACGCACTGGGCTGCCTCCACATGGTGGCAGATTGAAACCACCAGTCAGTCAGTGCGGTGGGCGGGGGGGAGTGGAGAGGGGGAAGGACAGGACTTTCTGCTCCTCGGAACAGTCAGAGTCTCAGAACCGTTTTACCTGTTCTGTGGGGCTGCTGTGAGTCCGCACAGTGTGGTCATTTGGGTTAAGGGTTTCCCAGGTGGTGGGAATGTCGTTTCAAGCTTGGACAGCATTGGGCAAAGTCCTAGGATGAGTAAGACACGCTCCTTACACCCGGCGCCATTTTTCTTGCAGGAGAGGAGGAAGATGAAGAGCCTGAGATGCCCGTGGGCCCTCGTCCCCGCCCTCTGTCTGAGCTGCACCTGAAGGAAAAGGCTGTGCCCATGCCCGAAGCCAGTGCGTTCTTCATCTTCAGTCCCACCAACAGGTGCGCAGGAGCAGCGGAGAGCTGGGTCTCTGCTCCGTCGATGGCGTGAGCTGGCAGGCACCTGTGTTTCACCTGAACCTCGGGAGTGAACTGGGGCCCCCTTGCCCAACTCCCCACTACTTTCATAAACAAAGGAACCCTGAGTGAGAATCCGAAGGCCCTGCCATTTCCCGCTCCAGCGTTTGGAAAGCTGTAAATTCTATTTCAGTTCTTTTGTTATTACCCTTTTTTCCCCCATTGCGGGACAGTACAAGGGGGATTCAAAATACATGTGGAAAATTTCTATGATTTTTTTTTCATTCCATTTCTCCACGATTGTTTTTCAATGATTTTATTGGGCGCTCTTAGAACTCATAACATTCCACACATCATTTGTATGAAGCATATTTGTACACATGTTGCTATCGTCATTTCCAAATATTTCCTACTTGAGCCCTTGGTATAAGGTACTCGTTCCCCCTCCTTTTTTTTTTTTAGTAAATCATTTTATTGGAGGCTTTTCCACGATTTTTAAAGCTGCCTCATACACATACCATTAATGTTGTCACTTTTAAGTGTGTAATTTGGTGGCATTCGTTACAGTCGTAATGCTTACTGTCATCACCACTATTTCTCAAATGACCTTGTGGTATTTAGCTTAATAAACTCTAAAGTTAAGCAATTTGTTAAATCTCCTTCTGTTCACTCGAAGGACCATAGAACAGTTTATCTCCATTTACCCCCTCCTGCCTTACATGATATTGATTAATATTTTAATCCTGACCTTTATTTTTAACCCAGGGAATTAGACATTTGAAAAATTGTTAAATACAGAACGTGTGCATTTCGATCCACCTATGATTCACCTCTTTACTCGTTAGGCCTTTTTTTTTCATACATCTCAGGCCATTCATCTGCAACCAGTTCCTTTCTTCCTGGCAGCAAACTCGACTGACTTTTGTGTATCCATGATTGTTTGTATTTCTTTTTCTTGGAAGATCATTTTGCTTGGGTGCACGATTGAGGCTGGCACTTGTTCCTCCTCAAAGCACTCCAAGCCCGTCACCTCTTGCTGCTCTTAAGATTCTCTTGCCTTTGGAAGGGCTGCTGGTGCCCCCGTGGGCTAAGCATTTGGTCTCTCTGTTGAAGGTTTACGGAAGCCCGTCCTGTGGCGTCCCAGTGAGTCAGACCACCTTGTTAGCAGTGGGTTTGGGTTTTGTGGCCCGTGAATGCCACGTGTGGAAGCACGGGTTTCTCCCCCTTTGTCGTGTGTGAAACATGTTAAGCTTTCCGAGTCTATGCATTCGTGTGTTTTTTTTTTTCAGTTCTTGAATCTGTGCCGCCTTGGTCTCTTTCAATATTGTCTCTCTTTCATCTTCTCTTTTCCGTCCACCTGGCACCACAGACATGTGTTAGGTTTTCTCTCCCTCCCCCCTCCTCCCCCTGCCCCGCTCCTTCCTTCTCCCTCTCCAATCGTGATTTAGGTGCGTTTCCAGAGCAAACGGGTTCCCTTTTGCTCAGTCAGTACACATTTGTTTTGTGATCTTGACCGCATTTTCCCCACTTCCTCCCCGTGCTTACTATTTCCCCTCCTCCTTCTTTCCTGCCCTGTCCTGACTTCTGTCTTTTACTGCTGGGCAAATGCTGTCCCTTGCTCTCTTGTGGGTGGTTGCTCTAATGAGTGCATTCCTCCTCGGTATGATGGCCTAATGTCTAGCTGAAAGGGGAGCCACAGGGGTGTGTGGCTGAAAAGTATCTGAGGACCATAGTCGTGGGGGCTCTACCTGTCTCTGTCAACCCAGTAAACCTGGTCTCTTCTACCATTGTGAGTTTGGGTTCATGTGTTTCTCCCACTCTATCCAGGGCCCCTCACTTTCACAGTGAGCAGTGCAAGTGTCCAGTCCCCACTGAGTTCTTCCAGTCTCATGCTCGTGGAAGGTGAGGTTCGCCTTCTTATCTCTCTGTAGATCTTATCTATCTTTCATCTTCATGTCACTTTTGTGATATTCTAGATAATTTCCAAAGATAGATCTTCCAATTTCTAAACTCTTTCATCAACTTTATCTAAATTACTAAAAGCATCGTATTTTTTCACTTAAGAATAGTCCATTTATTCCTTGATTTTCCACATTTACGTGTCCTTATTTAATAGCTTCTTGCCAATTGATCATCATTGGGACTAGGTCCTTTACATTGTGAACGATCTCAAATAAACTATATTCTGCAAGCAGCAGTTCCAAAAGTTATAGTTCTTAGAGGTCTGAACCATTTGGTTGTTGTTTCTCTTTGTGTTTTACCCTTGTAACTTGCCCTGGTCTGTGTCTAATGACCTTTGATTGTGACCTCCTCCTTCTTACTTAGTAGGAACCCATGGACGTATAAGTTGAAATTGAGGAACTTTTCTTCCAGATGTCCCTTGAGGAGGTTGGCTCAGCACAGGGATCCCTGACTCCCTTGCTCCAGTCATCACTGCTGTGAAGTCCCATTTCCTGACAGCCGGTCTGCCACCCTCAAGCAACTCTGCCTTTTCCAGCAGCCCATCTCTCCCCAGACCCAGGCACATCGGATTCATTTGTTAGTTCCTCGCAGACCTCCCTCCCTCTCGAGAAACCAGAATTGCCTCAAGTCTCCCTCCCAGGGTTTTATGCTTCACTCCTTATTGTTAGAGGCCATCAGAGCACAGCATGCTGTGCACCGATCCGGTGCCATCACAGTGGTTACGCTGGAGCCCCTGGGTCCACCCCCCATCAGTTCATCTCCGTGTGAGCCTTCTTCTTTTGCAGGGACCCTTTCATCCAGCGAGCATGATGCCCTTGTCCAGGGCCGCTCCTCCTGCCAACAAGTCTGATGCATCCAGACCATGTCTGTCCATCCTCACTTCGAAGGAGCGCTTGGTTCTGACTCTTCCGTGGCACGTACTCTGGTTCTCCTGACAAAAGGAGACGGGACTTTCAGGATTCCCCAATGCAATATGCCAGCTGGATTTCTCGACTGCTGCTTCCATGAGCATTGATGGCAGACCCCAGGACAACGGAGTTGGTCCTTGCTAGCTTCATTCTGGTCTCGCGTTTTCATGATACTGTCCAGTAATGAGAAGTTTTGTTTTCTTACGATGGGCTGTCGTCCACATGAAAAGCTTTGAAGCCTTTGATCCTCCTCAATAAATTCTTTGAGTCCTCTTGCCTTTTCACTTTCACCAGGCAAGGTTATATCATCTGTATATTACAGGTTGTTAGGGAGCCTTCCTCCAATCCTGACGCCGTGTTCTTCTTCACAGAGTCCAGCTTCTGGGACTATTCTCTATGGTGACAGAATACATATGGTGACAGGACACAGCCCCGAAGCACACCTTTCCTGATTTTGATGTATGTGCTCTGGAATTCCCATTCTTCCCGTTTCTTACCATCCATGCAGTAGTGCGTAGTCAATAAAGCATCAGCGGCTATCTCTCTGCTATTCTCCCATGTGCAGCATTTCCACTGGACATCCAGGAGTCCATAGTGATATCCCTCCTGTCCTCATCAGAATCTGGTGGGAATTTCTAGCCACTATTCTCAGTGGACTGCTGCTACCATTTTAAAATTATCTTCAGCGAAACTTTACTTGCAGGTGATATTAATGATATTGCCTGATAATGTCCACACTCTTCCTCCTGTGGGTAAACCTTTCTTTAGAGTGAACACAGATATGACTCGCTTCCAGTTGATTGGCCAGGTAGCTGTCTTTCAAGTGACTTGGCGTAGGTTACTTCTCGAGCTGCACCACCTTTTTGAAACACTTCCACTGGCGTTCTGTTGTTCCCGAAGCCTTGCTTTCCATGAATGCCTCCAGCGCGGCTTAGACGACTTCTTTCAGTGCCATTGCTTCTGAATCATATGGTACCTCTTGAAATGGTTGCCCAGAACTCTGTGTCTCTTCTGTCTTCTCTTGATGCTTTCTGCATCCTTCAATGTTTTGCCCACACCCACAGACACCTAAACCTGCCGCCATTTGGTTGATTCTGTCTCCTAGCAACCCAAGGTGGTGTTTCTGAGACTGCATCTGTGCTTAGGAGTATACCTCCCCAGCCTTCCAGGCAGCAGCTCCGTGCCTGATCCACACTGCTGAGTCTCTGCATATTGCAACGGCAGGCTTGGGTGATGTTGTTTTTTGTTTATTTATTTACTTCAGAACCACAGAGCCTAGCTATCCTCTTTTTTATGTTTTCGACTCTGGGTCTTTGCATATGTTATTATAATATTTTATTTGGTCTTCTTGAGTTGCTCTTTGAAATTTTCTGTTCAGTTCTTGCATTTCACCATTTCTTCAACTTGCTTTAGGTCCTCTGTGTGCAAGAGCACTTAGTCAACCACAACAGCCGAAAGGCAGGGCTCGAGCCCTGACTCCCTCACTTGACAGCTGTCTTTCTGGTCAAGCCTCTCTCCTCTCTGGGTTTCCCTGTATTTATCTGCAAAATGAAGGTTATAGATTATAAATGAACACCCACACACCCTTTCCTAGACCATCCTTAAGGCTAAGCAAGATGGTACACACGACACTCTTTGCATCCAGCGCTCTTGTTCTTGGTGCTTATGCTGAGGAACGGAAGTGAACTGCATACCTTCGAGCCCTTCATGGAAGCACACTACCTAGCCAGCTCCTAAACTTAAGTCTTTCTCTCAGCATTCACCTCTGCAGGTACCTCAATTGTTCCCTAGCCCTAAAAATATGAAGTCAAGCTCATAAAGTGATTTTTTAAAAGTAAGATGGAAAAACAATCTCCCAACAAAGGCCAGTTGCTAATGTGCCAGCAGTACTCGAAATATCAGAGATTCCCAAAGGTCTCCCTGGTAACCCCCCAAAATGTCAAAGATTTGCTGCCCATGGAAGTCCTGGAGATGGCAAAGTTCTGTAGAGAGCGGTGCGGTGCTGGTGTTGGAGGCATTGGTGCCCACATGCAAGGCCCCGGGCTGAAGAGCCACTCCCGTGTCACCGAGCACTCTGCAAGGGATAGCAGGAGAGGGGCTCCCGACACCGTCTGTCGCCCTTCCTGACACGTCTCTCATCCTTCTCCCCTCCACCTCCTGCAGGTTCCGCCTCCAGTGTCACCGCATTGTCAATGACACCATCTTCACCAACCTGATCCTCTTCTTCATCCTGCTCAGCAGCATTTCCCTGGCCGCCGAGGACCCCGTCCAGCACACCTCTTTCAGGAACCAGGTACACACCCACCCACCTGGTGTCCGCCTCACTCCTGTGAATGTACCGGGCGCACGGCTTCTGCTGCTGGTGTTCTTGGTCACTCGGGAGTCCGGTTCCAACATTCAAAATCCAAAATCAGATGCACAGTAAACGCTCTCTTCAGAGATGGCCATCTTTGGAGAACCCATTTTGGCACCAGCAGACGCATGTATGAGCATATGAACGAGGACTGGCTTGATCATTGGCAGTGGTCAGGACTTTCTTTGCCCTGTGGGTGGTCCCCTGTAAACTTAACAAAGGACACCCACTGATTACTGGGCAGACCTTGCCTGCTCTTTGCCAGCTTGTAAGCATATTCCGACCAGTCCTAATAAGTAGGGCGAGAGGGCGCATTGGAGAGTAAGTGCCAAGGATACAGTTGACCTTGTAAGAAGAAAGCCACAGTGACTGCTGGTGGAGGAGGAAACTTAATTTGGAGCCCCACCCAAGGCTCTGGAGGATGTCGTTAGAATAGAATTAGCATGCATTTTTTGGTTCCTGGCAGCCCCAGGTGGGCACATGAAACCCTATCAATCTAAAGCCAGACCCATGCCAGACCGTTTGGCGGCTCCTGGCGCCTGCTTGTCCCGGCCGGGACTTTGCTACTAGAGGGCTAGCAGGCCTGGGCCCCAGCTCTGTCTGAGCCATCACTGAAACCATAAGGAAGCCCCACCCCCAGTCCTGTAACCTGGGTGAACCCGCCTGAAGCATGGTCCCTCTCGGGCTCCAAAGAGACACCACCAGGATAGACTTCCACCCATAGGAAGCTGATGGGTCATACCCAGGTGAACTAAGCATTCCGCAGCTTCCTGCAAAAGGAGCCCTGGTGGCGTGGTGGTCAGTCAGCAGATCAGAACTCCAAGGGAGAAAGATGTGTTTCCCACACCCATCAAGAAGGACAGTCCTGTAAGCCCACAGGGGCAGTTCCGCCCTGTCCTCCAAGGCCACTGTGAGTCGGCGTCAGCTTGTTGACACTGAGTGAGAGTGAGTCCCCTTGCTGCAATCAGGTTTTGTAAATAAATTGGCTTCAGGAGAAACCCATCCAAGCAGATGCTGCCCAGACCCAGCATCAGCTGAGGCCTCCGTGGACGCCTTCTTGGCCTGCCTGGGGGCTTTCACCGCCACACTGAGCTGCCTGGGGCTAGCCGGCCTTCCGAATCCGTCCTAGTGTCTTGGCCTCCCATGTCCGGACTCACCTCAGAGGGCCTCCTGGGAGCAGTGTTTTGGGTTTTGAAGTGTGGGTCCTTGAGGTGCACAGCCACTGAGCTCTCGCCCATGCTGCTGGCCTCCACCCCTGGCCCCTGCTCAATGCTCTTCCTTTTTGTTTTGCAGATTCTGTTTTATTTTGATATTGTTTTTACTGCCATTTTCACCATTGAAATTGCTCTGAAGGTAAAGTCCCCCACCCCCATCCTCTTTTCCCCTCGTCCTCCCTCATGCCAGCATCAACTCTCTGCCGCCTGCCGCCTGTCGCTAACACACACGCTCCTGTCCGTGCCGGGTCAGCCTCTGAACCACTAATCTGATTGTGCTTATTTTTCAGATCCTAGGCAATGCAGACTATGCCTTCACTAGTATCTTTACATTAGAAATTATCCTTAAGGTAATGCCCTCTGAGCGATGCTGTCTCTCCGTCTGTCTCTCTCGCCTCTGTCTGCCTGTCTCTCTCGCGCCGTCCTCTGACTCTCCATCCTGGAACGCGGGGCGCGTGGGGACCCTCCCTTGGCGATGCCTGCTTTGTGCAGACTCAGGAGCTATCGGGGCCTCCGGAATCCCACCCACCACAACCCCCCTCCCTGACCACCACCAAATCGAACGTCCTAGCCTGGAAGAGGCCCGTGGTGACCAGTATCAACATCGGAGCCGGTATCTCGAGGAGGTGGTGCTGTGTGCGCCGTTTCGTGGTGCCCCTGCACACCGGCTCACACCCACCACACACTCAGGCACGCTCGTGTCCAAACCATCCCCAGGGGCTGAGCACCCGGCGCCCCTCCTCCTGCCCAAAGGGAGCGCTGCACCAGCTCCAAAGATGGGAGCCTCTTTCCAGCAGCCCTCTTCCAGCGGGGGGCCTTCCTGACTGCAGGGAACTGGTGCAAGGGACTGGGCCTCTGTAATTGGGATGGTCACAAACCTGGGCAAGATTTCGAGCCAGTCTCCCAAGGGCAGGCTTTCCACGGACCAGGACGTGTGACCTCTGAACCCCCTAGGAAGCCGACCTACTTGTCCCCGAGGATGGAGGGGAGAGGACTGGGCTGGTGAGCTGAGCGCAGGGCGTTGAGAAGCCAATGCTGAGGATAGCTTGCGCTCCCACGCCTGAGGCCCTGCCCACGGTGGCCCCCTCTCTGGGGGCTGGCAGCTCTGTTGGTGAGATTGTCGCAGCATCATCACCCTCAGAGTCAACAGAACCCCTCTGAACCACATGGGATGAGAGAGAACATTTCCAGGTTCTCCCTTGGGATTCTGAGCCCCTAAACCACTGTAGCATCCCCATGGATCCATCTGAGGTTCGGGGGTGAGTCTGGGGACCTTGGGAAGGAGCGTGTCGAGTGGCTGCCGTCTCAGAACAAGCAGGGAGATTGTAGCCTGGCCCATCATGTGGGGGCACTGCATCCACGTCAGTGTCCAGAGGAACCCTGCTCCCTTCTATCCCAGAGACCAGCTGACCGGAGCTGGGTGTCCAGGCAGAACTCCAGCCCAACAGGCTCCCTCATCCCTGAGATAAGGCCCAGGTCGGGACACCCCTGTGGCACAGAAGACTCTGTCTCAGCCAGACACAGCTAGAGTGGGGGTGAGGCTATGAATGTCTGCTTGACCCCCCAGGGGCTCCCTTGTGCCAGCCCCTCCCTCCATCCCTGGTCTCTGCTGGCTGTTCTCTAATCCTCAGGGAGGGTGGATCTAACCAGGCCCCCTCCCTGAGGGCGGGGAGCAGAGAGCACAGGGAGACAGGACTGCATGCAGATGTCTAGCTATGGGGCTCACACTGTGAGGCCCCCTCCCACCGTGGAGAGCAGCGGGGGCTGAGGGGGGCTCTTGTCATGACTATTTTTTCCTAAGTTCCAGAGGCAGGGAGGCCCACCTGTCTGAAAGAAAAGCTCTTGGGCCCAGTGCTCAGAGTCTACCACAGAGCTTCCCTTCCCCTGTGGATTTCAATGGTGCTATTTCCCCTCCATGATCGACCCCTACCCCCAAACAGACATATGGGAAAGGTCATGGAAAGACCCTATGCCCCCCCACCTTTTGTCCCTTTTCTTTTCTGTGTGCTTTTCTGCCTCTGCGCCCCCAAGGCTGAACTCTAGTCCCCCCCACACCCCACGCTCAGGGGGCCTGTGTTGAGCCATGGCTGGAAAGACAGTGATGGCTGCTTCAGAGGGATGCTGAGAATCAGGGACAGTGAAAGGAAGGG
Source organism: Nesogale talazaci (assembly GCA_004026705.1). Lineage (NCBI taxonomy): Eukaryota > Metazoa > Chordata > Mammalia > Afrosoricida > Tenrecidae > Nesogale > Nesogale talazaci. The sequence continues at coordinate 44,077 of PVJH01014701.1, read as the reverse complement.
CACGAAGGACCTGAGGCACAGACGTGCAGTGGGCACAGCCCCACCCTCCAACCCTGACCCCAGATGCCAGGAGGTGGACCACCTAGTAGAATACTCAGTAGTGTGGTCGCCTGAAGAAGTACAAGTCTCCTTTTCCCTATGGAAGCCCAGGGTCCGTTCACGACCGGTGCACCCATTGTGGGGACCCTGGGGAGCTCGGCTGAAATGCGGGTCAAGTGTCAGTGGGACTTCTGGACTAAGACAGACTAAGAAGAGAGGCCTGGCCATCTGTTCCTGAAAATCAGCCAGGGGACAGTCCCCTTTAGAGGCCAGGGGCACTGCCTCACTGATGCTTTCAGTCTCCAGAGTCACCCCAGTGTGGGAGAGCTACCCGGAGAGGTGGGATGTCCATGGCTGGCCAGGGTCTTGGGGGTGGGGGCGGCGGGAGGGAGTGACTACTGCCCTTTTAGCTAAGAGAGACCATGTCTTTTTGTTCCCGCCTCTTTGTCCTCCCTTGGCCAAGAAGCCATCCAGCAATAAAAGAATTTTCCTGAGTCCAAATATGGGACTTTCAGGAAGCAGGGACTAGGTGACTGGATTGGCACATAGCCACTCAGAGAGCAAGCTCCGGCCTTTCCCACGCCCTGAGTGCAGAGGCCTTTCCGCTAAGTTCTCCAGTGTTCCGCCATCTGTTTGCCCCTCCCCCACACTCCGTCTCTCCTCACCCCGTGCTGGGATGCGCATACACTCTCACGTGCGTACACATACATGCTGCTCTCGGCCTGGGCCTTCTGACCAAACAGGAGTCCAAAACCAGGAGAATGGGGCTCTCTGAGCCCCCAAGTGCACCTAATCAAGGGGTTCCTTGTCCCCACGAGGGGGGAGGCCCTGCCACAGTTCAGAAGTGGGCTGGAAAGGCCAGGCCAGAAGCCAGGGGGCATGAAAGCCAGCACTTTGTCCCGGTCACAAGGGAGATGACTGGAGAAGACGGACTGGGCTACCATCTGCAGGAATGGAAGGCTCTTTGCTTCCGGCCCTGGGCTACTGACCATGGAGGGGTCACAGTCCAAAACCACCTGCGGAGAGCCCAGGCTGTCCCCTCCTGTCAAGAGCCAGTCTCGGGAACCCACGGGGCAGTGCCACGCCGCCCTGCAGGGCTGCTGTGAGTGGGTTGTGGGAGTGTTAGGGGAGCCACGCAGGTCCAGTGTCTAGGGCCTCGGGCCCCCATGGAGAGGAGGACGGCGAGCTCTTCCAGAGGGCCAGCCTGGGAGAAAGACCTCAAATTGCATTCCCTGCAGCCCTTTATATAACCTACCCACTTCAGAGTCCCAGTGCAGAACACGGTGCCTGCGGCGGGAGATAAATGGGAAGAATTAGGTTGCCAAAAGCTATTTTTCCCCATTCCCCCTGTGTTGCTTTTGAATTGCTCAGTGGACACCCTGCCCTGGGCATGCACCGATTCCTCCAGAGAGAGGAAAGGACCAGGGGGCAGGACACTCCAAATGCTCCAATCCCCTTGGCTGACGCTCCGTGGCCCCCGGGCCTTTTTGGCCCCCACCCTGGAAATCCACCGGCTCCTCATTCAAGACAGCTCCAGGGAAGAGCAGCCGAGTCCTCACCGTCCTCCACGCCCCAGGTCATTTGAAGGGCTTTTGCTTCGTTTCTCACTAAGGAGCAGAGAGGAGTATCCCATGGTGCGTTCTTCCACAAGAACTCAACTCCCAGTGGTTCCGCCCCAAGGTCCGTTCTGTGCCGGGGACAGCCGGTGCTTCTATGGAGTTCACTGGCTGTGGCATGGTGCCCGGTGGTGGACACCCAGTGGATACGTAGAGCTGTTCACTGGTCCCACTTGTCAGGGAAGCCACTCCAACTCCCTCAGGAAGAATTCAGAGTCCAAGTGCATGTTGGCCTGCTCCAAGTTCATGGACCCCAGCAAACACTGATGGGTGCTTAGATCTGCCGATGCCCCTCTGGGGAGAGGGCCTTGCTCCTGTTTTTCAAAGGAAGACACCAAGGCAGAGAGACGTTAAGACACTGCCACCCACCACCCACCCCCAGCTACACAAATAAAATGATAGGGGTAGGATTCCAACATCCAAATTGGGGCCTTTCAGTCTGGCCTAACCCCCACAGCCTGAAAGGGAATGCAGGCTAGAAGCAAAAGCAGGAAATGGAGCCCAGCATGTGTGGCACACGGCATAGAAGCTCTCTGAGGCCAGCAGGTCAATCATCAGTGGGCCTTATCCATTGCCCAGTGCTACCAGTCATGCTGCATCCCAACCCCACCCCTCTGGACAGAGCTAGTTGAAACACACACACACACACACACACACACACACGGCATATAACCTCCCCCACCCACTCCTGCCTGATGGGTTCCAGTATCTCCTCTCCAATATCATTAACCAAAGTAGAGACTTTCTGTTGCACACACACACAGACTAGTGGTGAGCTACGGCCCTGGGTGACAGGTGACATCAACCCTAGTGACACCTGCCCCTTCCTGCTGGCTCAGTCACCACCAGGGACTCCAGGGTCCTATTGGAGTAGTGACGGGGTGGGGGGGGGGGTGATGAGAGCTGCCTGCACCCTGCCCCACTCACGCTAGTTGACAGTTATTGAGAGAACATCTTGTCCAGGCAGTAGGGTGACCAACTCCCCCAACTGGCTTGGGATGTGGGTTTCTGGCAGGACAGGGTTTTCAGTGCTGAAATAAGGGAAGTTCTGTGCAAAGTGGGGAGGCGGTCACCTACTGAGCACATCTTGCCGTCCCCCAGCAGCTCATTTTCTTAAGCTGGTCCAGAGGGTAAATAGAATCTGAAAACGAAATTGAGGCGTTTGCACCAAAGGGAACCCCACTAGCTACGGGTCTTCAGGACCGGACCTGAGGAGCTAAAAGGCTGAAGAGTTAGGGAGAGAATTTAGGAGTAGTGGGAGCCAGTGTGGGAGGACTTCAAGGTCTGGGGAGTCCAGTCTGCTGTGGCATGGTGGCTGGCAGCAGCCACTGTCCACCCAAAGCTGGAGGGATCTTCCCTGGCTGATTTTCTTGGCACCATGTCTCTGCCCCACCCGCTCCCTCATTGTTTCAGATGGGGGTTGCCCCCACCCCCTGCAAGAGTCAAAATTGCCCATGACTTGTTCAAGGGGTGCTGGGGGAGGAAGGGACCTGGGGGCAGTCTCTGGGGCATAGGCTCAGGCCATCACCCCGTTTCTCTGTGTCTCCCCGCAGATGACTGCCTATGGGGCTTTCCTCCACAAGGGCTCCTTCTGCCGGAACTACTTCAACATCCTGGACCTGCTGGTGGTCAGCGTGTCCCTCATCTCCTTTGGCATCCAGTGAGTAGGCACTCCCTCCGCCCAAGGTGGGGCATTCAGCTAGGCATGTGTATCCGGGCATTCACCCAGTCCTGGGGGTCCACAGCGTGACAGTGACGGGAATGGGGTGCCAAAGTGCACAGCCTGGTGACTGATCCCTGGGTCCGTGCGCTCCATGGTGTGGCTCATGGGGGATTGGGACTCCACAGGCACGGTGGTTAGAAACAGAGGAATGTCTCCAATGCCATCCCGCCCCACTCACCACGTGACCATTGCCCACTGCTGCCAAGAGCCTGCCAAACCATCCTGATCTGCCTCTTTGCCACCAAAGCACCTAGTGTTTGCCGGGGAGGGAGGGGGGGTGTGGGGGGGGGGATCACAAGACTGGGAAAAGGAGACACTGTCTGCTCATGGAACTGGTTGCACAGTGGAATCTCTAAAATACATATCTGCCTAAATCCTACCCCCAGATTTTTTTTTCCCCGTCTCGACACAGTCTGGCCTTTAGATTTTTCCAAGCTCTCCGGGTGATTCCCCTGAACAATAAGATTGCAAACCTTTCTTGGGTTGAAAGTGATCCGATTACCGATTGCTTCTAAATTCCAAACGCTGATGATGATAATCCTGCACTTAACCTTCCAAAGCCCTTTCACAGAGAGGCTCTTGTTGGAGCTATACCAAAAAAAAAATGTGAGGTGAACTGTGTAGTGTGGGCAAATGTGGTTGGTTGGTGTTGTATAGATAGAAAGTAGAGGTGGAGGGCATGCTAAGGCTGCCTCAAGGTCAAACCCATAACAGAGTGACTTCAATCCCAGGGGTCATGGGTGTCCCTTCCCAAGGGACTTGTTATGGTGAGCCCAGGCTGGCTGTGAGGAGTCCTGGAGGGACGGTGTTGGGCTGCCAGCCACATGGTCAGCAGATCAAAACCACCAACAGCTCCAAGGGAGACAGACTGGGCTTCCTCACTCCTGCAGACAACTCCAGTCTCAGAAGCCCATAGGAGTCGCTGGGAGTCCACACTGACTGGACAGCAGGGAGTTTGGCACGGAGGGTCCCTAGGGGAGCCTGTGGCGTAACGGTTACGTGTGGAGCTGCTAGCTCCAAGACCAGCCCTTGAAAACCACCAGCTGCTCCAGGGGAAGCAATTGCTTTCTAATGCCCTAAGATTTACACCCTCAGAAGCTCAAAGGGGCCCTTCTCCCCTGTCCTGTAGGGTTGCCATGGGTGAGAATCAACGTGTTAGCAGTGGGCTTGAATTTTTTTACTAAGTGGGATGGAAGTGAGGGTTCGGGGAGTAAGAGTCTTCTGTCGTCAACTACTTTACCCCAAACTTCCTGCTTGGGAACCTGCAGGTCTAGATTTTCTCACCCAGCACCACTGATAAATCACTCTCCAGCCCTGAGCCAACCTTCCCCCTTTCTAGTCTTTGTTTTTCCCGTCTGACCTTTCAATCCCTTCTGATTGTGATTCCATGCAAACAACTCCCTCCCGGAGATCCAGTGGGATAAAGATAGAAGTGCCCTTTGATTCCTGTGGACTAAAAGAGCTGTGAGCCAGAGAAATCAGGTCTTCCTGCCAGTTCCTGCCTGAGCACATCCTCCTGACCACGTGAGGCTACACATCAGTCCGTGCTGATGTGCCACACATGTTTAAGGGCTGAGGCAGGATGGAGCCTCTCTAGAAGCTTGGGGTGGCCGGCCCAATCCGAAGGGTGGCTCACCCACCTGGCATGATGATGTGACCCCTTCCCAAAGGGGGATAGAGAATTTGAGAAAGGTTCCCAGCATTTTCCAAGGTGGACAAACTGCCTCCCAGTTCCCCTTTCCCTACAGAGAGACCTACGGCAATGACCGACAGCTCCCAGGAATTCTGACTCGGCCCTGACACCCCAGCGGTGTGGAGCCTGCTCTGCAGAGACCCTCCTTCCACTGGTCTCTCCCTGGTTGGTTTTTTGAGGAGTAGATCACCAGGCCTTTCTTTCAAGGTGATCTACTGGCAAAACCTCGACATTCTAACCATTTGGACCAGCCATGCCCCCATCCGAATCCATGTCATCGTACCAGCCCTGTGAGACAGATTAGAGTGGTCCCTGTGCATTGCTCAGACTGCCTGTCTTCGGAGGCACAGACAGCCTCATCTTTCTCTCCAGAGTGGCTTGTGGGTTTGAACTGCTGACACGCAGTCAGCAGCCCACTCGGAGCCCACTCTCCCACCAGGACTCCTTGTGTCTGGGCCAAACATATTGCGAGCTGGTTCTCATGCATCTTCTCCTATGGTCCTTGGTCTTCAGAGGTGAATACTGCCCCTAAACTCAGGCTCAGAGAAGTTAGGAAATATATCCTTGTTGATCTGGCTGGGAAATGGCAAGACTGGGATTTGAATTCGGGTGGGCGGGGGAGGCACTTGTTCTAACTCTCCTTGGTTACCACTGATAGCCCCCGGGTTGTTCATGATAGTGCCAGTACCTCAGGGTGAGTTCTCAATACCTCATGTCCTCCCCACCCCCACCTGCCAGCCGCAAGGCCTGACTCCTCATCGGTAATTTATTCTTCGGAGCCTCGGTGGCGTGGCGTAGGGGTTCTGAGTCTGTGAACCTCAGGGTCAGCAGTTTGAAACCCTCGGCTGCTCCCTGGGAGAAAGACGGGGATCTCCGCTCCTGTCAAGAGCCCACAGGGACAGCGCGACCCTGCCCTTTAGGGTGGCTGTGAGTCAGTGTCTATGCCATGGCAGTGCGTTGGCTGTCTCGGTTCTGTTCTTCTTCAGGAGCCCTGGTGGCACGGTGGGTTACGTGTTGGGCGGGTCACCCAACGTGAGCAGTTCAAAACCACCACCTGTTCTGTGGGGGAAAGATGAGGCCTTCTCCTCCCGGGAAGATTTCGTCTCAGAAACTCAGAGGGCCACTGGGAGTGGGAATGGACTCGATGACAGTGAGATGTGATTCTTTACGTCCATGGGGTCATCTCCTATTGCTCACCCAGAGGAAAGGCCCGGCCCCCAGGCAAGCTCTGGGTTCTTTCAAGGTGGGGATGAAATACAAGGAGAGGATGGTTCCAGGATGGAAAGTCGACAGGCAGGCAGGCAGACAGACTTTGCAGTTTCTCATGAGGAGCCCCTCGCGAGATTCATTGGATCCCCTCGGCGGATCCATTCACATTTCTTTCCCGCTCCGCCCCACCCAGCAAAGGCTTCCAACCCTGCCTTCCTCTTCCCAGGTCCAGTGCCATCAACGTTGTGAAGATCTTGCGCGTCCTTCGTGTGCTCAGGCCCCTGAGGGCCATCAATAGGGCCAAGGGGCTCAAGGTGAGAGATGGGGGGACCTAGGCCTGGACAGGGAGCGATCCACAGGGCCCACTGTTGGTGGTCACTAGTTGGTGGCAAGTCAGCAGAAGTGAGGGGGGGAGGGTGAAGGGAAGAGACAAGGTGGGGTCTGTACTCTCCCTGCCTCCTCTGGCCCCACCCAAGTTCAACACTGTGCTGAACAGAACCATGGCAGAATCTAAGCTCCCAGGTTGCCTGAAGGAGATGCTCATGCAGATCTAATGCCCTGCATCAACCAGAGACGTTGCCCCTCCACCCTGCTGTGCCCATGGGACCTCACGCTTTCTTTATTCCTGTTGTCACCCAGCGTCCAGTGGGGGACTCTCCCTTCCATTGGCTTCTATCACGTTGACACAGGGGTTGCCTGCCCAGGGAGACTCCTGACTTGGCCAGGGGAGCCTGAGGCTGCAGGCACCTCCTGAAGCCTTGGCCCCCACCCCCCACCCTACCTCCCACTGCAGCACGTGGTCCAGTGTGTGTTTGTCGCCATCCGGACCATCGGGAACATCGTCATCGTCACCACGCTGCTGCAGTTCATGTTCGCCTGCATCGGGGTCCAGCTCTTCAAGGTACACTGGCCCTCCCTCTGCCCCTCCCATCAGGCCTCCCTAAGGCTGCCAGGACCCAAACCCTACCAAGAGGGGGTCACAAAAGAACAGGAATCGATTGGATCACAGTTCTGGGGAGTTTGAGAGTGGGACGATTTCCTGAACCTTTCTGAGTTTGGGAGACTGCAGGCAGTCCCTAATGTCCCTTTGCTACTTGTAGACAGACTCTCCTGCCTCTCTCTCTTGTTCTGTGGTATCTGACTTCCACCTGCATGTGGATCTGTTTCCACGGCTGCCCTTGTCTTCCCTGAAATGACGCTCAGAAGAGCTCGTATAACATCTGTCTCTCTGCAAGTCACCTTCTCTAGTGCAGGCGTAGGACTTCCACATCTCTGTGGGAGGACATAGTTCTAGCAGGACAAAGAAAACCAGAAATGCACCTGAGCACGAGAGATAACGCAGGATAGCCCCCAGTCTCAGTCCTTCACTTGGCTTCCAGACAAGGGAGGAAAGAGATCTTACCCCCCCCCCTGGGCCCCAAGACCCCTCCCCTTCTCAGAAATGATTGGCCTCCAGATCCTTGCATTCCTTCTAGTGAGAAGGGAAAAGAGGTTTCCATGCTCTGAAGCCTCCAGTCTGCAGCAGTGTCTCTTCTGCACCCAGCTGCCCGCTTCATTCCCCTGCTTCCTCGCCAGGCCTCTTGGTTCCATGGGGCCACCGGTCCCCAGGGTTTCGATTTTCAAGTTCCACTGTTCGCACAGACCACTCTCTTCCCAAGTAATCCACCCTCCCTCCCTCCGGGCCAGCTCCCCAACACCGTCCTCACAAGCCCTTCCTACAGACCCCAGCTGTCCTTTCCTTTGGCCCAGTGGCACATATAGCCCTGAGGGTCTTCCTTTCTGGACTGCTTTCTGTGTGGGAGTCATGTCTCCCCCAACCAGGGTCTGCACTCCTTAAGCTGTTTTATCCCAGCCTCCTAAGCACATGGCTGGGCTGGCTACGAGGGGTTCTTCAGGGGACCTTTTCAAATCCATGTCTCCCACATACTGTTTGCAGCCTCCTCTCCCCCCGCCCCCGGGGTACTCACTCCTGGCTATTTTATAGATTCCAATCATTTTGTCCTGCTGTCTTCCAGGGAAAGCTCTACACCTGTTCAGACAGCTCCAAGCAGACAGAGGCAGAATGCAAGTGAGTACAGTGAGGTCCAATTCTGGGAGGCAGGGCGGAGTGGGGCTCGGGGTAAGAGACAGCAGGGCCCAGTGCATCCTCCAACAGCTGTGGCAGCTGCACTTTTCCCCCCTGTGCAACCTGGTCCCCTTGGCTGTGGCGTTTCATAGCTTCCGCTCCTGAAGGTTCTTCCCACAAAGCTCTTCCTCGTGGCAAGAACTATGGGCTGACACTGAGCCTGTGCCATCCCACCCCCCACGCTGGGAGTCACTGTTGAGCCAGATGTGACGGGAGGAAGAGGGGGGACCCCAGAACAAACTCTCTCTCTCCTCTCTTAGAGGGAACTACATCACGTACAAGGACGGGGAGGTCGACCACCCCATCATCCAGCCCCGAAGCTGGGAGAACAGCAAGTTCGACTTTGACAATGTGCTGGCGGCCATGATGGCCCTGTTCACCGTCTCCACGTTTGAGGGGTGGCCAGAGTGAGTAGGCTGACCAGGGTTGTGCCCCACCTGATGTTGAAGGTCTGAGTCATGGGGCTGACCCATTCCCCGGGTTCTGTAACTGTCCCGTACTCCAAACCAGAGGTCACCCCTGTGAGCCTCTGGCATTCCCCACATGGCATCTTCAGAATAGAATGTAGGGAGGAAGCCCCGTGTGGGGGGCCCTTTGGTCACCCCAAGATTCAAGGTTACCACACCCAGTGTGCACTCTGTCTCTGTTGAGTTAGACTCTTCCCCAGTCTTGAGACAGAGCCTTGTCCATCTTTACAGGAGAACAGAAAGAAGTTGATGTGTGTCTCTGTGGGGCCATGGTTTCCCACCAGGTGTTGCAGCCTGTCTGGATCACCCTTCTCAGGCAGCTTACCCATCCAACGGGCACACCTGCTTCCCCCTCTTCACATTGGTTGCTGTGAATTTGCTATCTGAAAATTCAGAGAACTCTGAAATACTAAGCTAACAGCAGTGCGTGGCGCTAGGGGGGGTGAAGGCTAGGGTGCTAGACATGGCAGGCAAAGAAGAGCTAGGCATGTGGAGAGTGACAAAGGAAGTGGCGGCCATCAGCCCCACAGGAGCAGGGGAACAGGTTCAATGGGCACATTGCCCAGGTGTCCATGCATAAGCACACCTGTGTCAATGACCCGAGTACAGAGCCAAGCCACTGTTGATGCTCTGAAGGAGCATGGGGTCCTGGGAGTGTTCTTTGCACAAGCAATATTAGCCTTGATTAGCCTCTCACATAGATTTATTTTATGTGCCCTCTAACCTCCTCTGAACCCATGCCAAACCGCAAAGCTATTTGATATTATATCAGTATTTGAAAACAATGTCCATGACTCAGGTTGCTTTTACATCATTCTTGACAGTGTCAAAACCCCTATATATGCCGTGTTATCAACCACCCTGCCAGGTAGCAAGAGTCAGGACTTCCATTTTCCAGATGAAGCATCTAAGACTTAAAAAGGTTGGTGATGAGCTCAAGGTCATGTGGCCAACAAGTTGCAAGCCTGGACCTTGAACCCCGATCTTCTGACTCCCGGTTCAGTGATGTCTCCAGCACCCCTACCTCTGGGAGACCCAGCACCATCATTCCAGGGTGATGGCACTGCTTCTCCAGCTCCCTCCGTGGGGCCTGTCTCCTCCCCCAGGCTGCTGTACCGCTCCATTGACTCACACACGGAAGACAAGGGTCCCATCTACAACTACCGCGTGGAGATCTCCATCTTCTTCATCATCTACATCATCATCATCGCCTTCTTCATGATGAACATCTTCGTGGGTTTCGTCATCGTGACCTTCCAGGAGCAGGGGGAGCAGGAGTACAAGAACTGCGAGCTGGACAAGAACCAGGTAGAGTAGACGCCAAGATCTCCGCCCCCATCTTCACCAGGAGCAGAGGGCTCACTGTCTTCTTGAATAGCCAAGATCCGATTTGGCAAATGTATTCTTCCACAGATGTTGGTTAAACATCTCCTTAAAGGGCCTCTGTGATAGTATCTGTGAAGGAAAATCTTCCACCTCCCATAGAAGCTGACAAGTATGGAGGTGCCCAGCCGTGTTGGCCCAGCTGATGGAGAGAGGAAGGGAGAGGGAGAGGTTTGTGGATGGGGGGAGAAAACAGCAGCTTTTAAAATCCCTCAAACGGCTTCTTAGTAAAGTGCATATAGGTCTGTGCAGGAGGTGGGGGCAGGAACGAGGCTCCCGTTGGCGTGATATGGTGATGTGCTCCCAGCTTCTCAGAAAAAGCGGGATGAAGCTGCTACGGGAGATTTGTGAGCCCACTGGAGCTAGCCAGGGTCTCCCCAGGAAGACACAGTAGGTTCATGTCTCCGTGCCTTGAGTGGCCTGAAGTGCTCTGGTGGCATAGTGGGTTCTGCATCGAGCTGCTAACCACAAGGTTGGTGGTTTGAACCCACTAGCTGCTTTGTGGGGGAAAGATGAGGTTGTCTACTCCTACAAAGATTTAAAGTCTCTGAAACTCAAAAGGGACAGTTCTACTCTAGCCTAGAGCGGCACTATGATTCATAATCTATTCGATGGCAGGAAGTTTGAGCGTTTGGATAATCTGGGGACTTGCAAGCGGAAAGAAGCAATGACTTGAATCCAGCTCCTCCACATCGAGAGTGGTTGAACCACTCATGGGTTTGGGTGTCATCATTTTAAATGTAGGCTCTGGTCTCTGGCTACCGTGTGGACTTTGTATAAGAGTAAGACAAGAAATAGGAGCAAAGCAATTATGTGGATGAGTGATAACTAGACCCCAAATCCAATTAGTAGTTAGCATTACAGATGGAGAGGAGTGGAAAGAGATATCATCAGTAAGGCCTAGAGATTGAATGTCTATGCTGAGGGTCAGAAAAGACATTAGAGTGAAGGCCTGAGTCCTGATTGAGTGCAAAGAAATGAACTGGGTCTGTGTTTAACGTCCCAAGAATCTAGTTAGCCTAAGAGCTTATGCCTCATCAAAGAGCTGTTCTGCCAAGGGAGGCAGAAAGAACAATCTTCTTGTAGATTTATTTAGGACAGGAAAGAAAATTTGAGGAGAGAATCATCCCAAGGAGTCTGTGGTATTGACTGCAATCAATGAGAAACCCGATGCTCAGTCTATCAGAAGTGTTTATCACAGGCTGACTAAGTGCCAAGGACTATGGCAGGTGTTTGGGGGTTGAAAGCTAAGAGACAAGGAGCCATTGCCTACAAGCTAGGTCAGCATACTTACACAGAAGGGACCCTCTTTACAGAAGTGATGAAAACTCGCACAGTTTTCTAAGTGGTATCGCAGATCTGTCTGTGAGCGAAAGCACTGGGTTCCTGATCCCCTTAACCCCGGGGTATGGCATTTCATCTACACCCCATCGTCCTCCTCTGTTCCTTCAATAGCTCCCAGGTAACCAGCCCCTCTGTCGCCCCCTCCCCTCCCATTGTTTCCCTCCAGAGACAGTGTGTGGAATATGCCCTCAAGGCCCGGCCCCTGCGGAGGTACATCCCCAAGAACCAGCACCAGTACAAGGTGTGGTACGTGGTGAACTCCACCTACTTCGAGTACCTGATGTTTGTCCTCATTCTGCTCAACACCATCTGCTTGGCCATGCAGGTCAGTCCTTGGGAGGTCCCTGGGGAGAAGGCTGGGGGGCGGGGTGAGGGGATATCAAGTGTCAAAGCGAGGCTTGAGCCTCTGCAAGGGAGGCAGAAAGGTCAGAAAGAAAAAGGTCAGTGTCCCTTCTTAAGGATGAGCTCTTCCCGGGGACCTTTAAAAGGACCTGTAGGGCCCTGGGTTGATAAAAAAACAGAAGAGGAAGGTGAAAGGAAACAGAGGAAAGAAATGGGAGACAAAAGCTATTTATAGAGGTATAGCTATAGGCATGTATCCTTAAATGTATTCATGTATGATGAAAGGGATAGAGGCCACTGTGCATATATTTATAAGTTAAGTGTTAAGATAGCAGGCGGACTTTGGGCCTCTACTCAAGGCCTCCCTGAAACACGAACGTTCACCTTGTTCTGGTAACCTGGCTCTGTGATATTCACCTTCCCGACATGATTGCTAAAGACAAAATGGGTCCCTAAACGGACGTGGTGACGGAGCTATCAAGAGACACGGGGCCTGAGGTCTTAAAGGCTGGAGATAAGCAAACAGCCATCTAGCAGGGATGCAAAGACGCGCACTAGGAACAGGCACCCCAGCCTGTGTGATCATGAGGGGCTGAGGGGATCGGGGATCAAAAGATCCAAAGCAAACAATTCTATTGATGCACATGAGGGTCGTTGAAGTGGAGACCCAAAGCCTATCTGTAAACAATTGGACATGCCCCACAGGTTTATAAGGAAAGGATGGTTCAACCAAGGGACAGAATAGCACCGATGAAACACACATCATTCCCCTAGTCCCTGAATGCTCCCCTCCCACACACCCCCTGTTACCATGACTCGGTGGTCCCTTACAAATCTGGCTAGACTGGAGTACAGATCGGTACAGAGAAGACTCTCCACACAGGGAATTCCGGACGGATAAAGTTCTCAGGAACAGTTGTAGGGGTAGTGATATCATGAGGGTAGGGAGAAGGTTGGGGAGAAAGAAGGTTCACAAGGTTGGATATATACACCCCAAAGGGGACAAATAACAGAAATGTGGGTGAAAGAAGACAATGGACAGTTATGAAATAACATTAGATCATTAATCAAGGATTCATGAGGGAGGGCAAAAGGAACTTATACCAAGGGCTTAAGTAGAAAATGCTTTGGGAATGATGATGGCAACATATGTACAAACATGCTTGATACAATTGATGTCTGGAATGTTGTAAGAGCTCTAAGAGCTCCCAGCACAGTGATTTACAATTAAACATGAATAAAATGAAGAACGAGAAAAAGACAAACAACCCAGAAGGAGGGATGGTGAAGGGAAAACAGAGGGGGTGAGCGCCCCTTGTGTACCGTGTCTGGAAGCTGTGGACGGGGACGATTCTCTATCCATATGTCTTCGGGGAAACCAACCTGTGTGAGAGGCCTCCGGAGTGCCTCAAGTTGCCCCATCCTCTCAAAGACAGAGCACCCTCCTTCTTTCAGAGAAGGAGACACCGTGTGTGACCCTGAGTCCACCTGACTGCCCATTGAGAGAGGTGGACACCCTGCCAGGGCCTGGGTGGAAGGCAGAGCTCTGTGTGAGAGGCGGGGCTCCCAGAGGGTTGGTCTGAAGACAGGGAGGGGGTGACTGGAGAGGAGCCGGGATCTCTCTGCCTGGTGGTCATGGTTCCCCTCCCCCGCAGCACTACGGCCAGAGCTGCCTATTCAAGATCGCCATGAACATCCTCAACATGCTCTTCACCGGCCTCTTCACTGTGGAGATGATCTTGAAGCTAATTGCCTTCAAACCCAAGGTAGGCCTCTGGAAGGTGCTGGACCAGGGCAACAGGGAGGCAAGAGGGAAAAGTAAGGGCAGGCTTCATCCGTAGTCAAGACGTAACCTCCCCAGCGCTGCTGAACCCAGCCAGCTCCATGAGACAGAATCTCAGCGCAGGGTCTGGACCACCGGGAGAGGCACAGGAAGCCACACTCCTCCCCGAGAGGAGGCTCTCCCTCTAGGAGAAGCAGGTGAGGGCCGTTCCTCCCCTCGCTTCTCGCTGGGCCCTGGCTCATGCCCTAGAACGTTTTCTAGAGAAGCTGTGCCTTCAGTCTAGCAAACCAACCTCTCCAGGCCCAACTCCCAGACCCGATCACATCCCTGCGAGCCCCGCTCCTCTCATCCCATCACCAGCGGGGGCTGAACGGGCTCCGCTCCACGCTGTGGCTTCAGGAGCTGCACCCTGGCTCTCAAGCTTTGCAGACAGCTGCTACTCTTCCTGTGCTGGAGGGGGATAGGAAGCAATTGGAGGGTGGGGGGATTGAGAGAGAAAACAGAATCACTGACTGAATGAGAGAAAGTACCCAGAAAGAAGCTGAATTCCCTGTAAATCTAGGTGATCTGTGCCCTCCATGCCCAGTGCCCCACCGCCGTCCTGGGATAAAGGAGCAGCAGACAGCAAGGTCAGAACTTTATACTCCTGTGCGCCCCAGACAAGCCAGGCTCCCTGGCATCCAGGTCTGGGTTCCCAACAGGGGAATCCGATTCAGCCCAAGGTCTATCAGCATGGCGACCGCGAAGGAAAGGGTTGGTTCTAGCATGGTGCCTGTCCTCCCTGACTGTAGAGAAAATGTCTCTGGCTTTCAGAGCTTCCTCTTTCCCTCCTTTCCTCTCATTCCCAGATGCAGCACTTTCTATTCTTATTCAAAATTTCACTCGCTCCAGAATAGATTCATGGGGGACATACTGGAATTGCTCTTTGGCTGTTGAACCTTGGTTAATTGGCACACATATCCATCCTCTCTGTATTGGTACAGGTAGATTAGAGAAACAAATTCATAAATACACATGTGTATAAGACAGAGTTTTATATGAAGGGTCATTGTACTTTAAGAAAGCATCCCAACCCAGTCCAGTGCAACATAAGTTTAAGCCCATATGTCCAATATTAACGCATATGTCCGATATCAATCTATGAAGTCCTCATGAGATTCACGTTATGCAATGGTGCTGAATGCAGGACAATCACAGGCCAGGAGGTCAAAAGTCTTTGGATCCAGTGACGTTGTAAGCATCTCGGCGATGGCTGGGGTCTCCATGTGGCTTCTCCAGTGTCCAAGGCTGCATCAGGGTAGGTCCGTGTGGCTTCTCCTCAGGGATGCCTCTTAGGGAGTTAGCCTTGTAAGCAGAGTATCTCCAAGGGAGTCCAGAGAGAGATGTCTCCCACCTCCAGAAACAGGAATTCCCAGAATCCTTAGGGGAAGGCCATGCCCACACAAAGGCCTCATTGGTTGTATCCTGATTGACAGCCTAGACTCACCCCTACACTTAATCCTCAAATCGACAAATGGTTATATAGCTACCACATTCTCCATGTTCAAGGTGAGGGCAGTAAGGCTCAGATGTGAATGACATCACGACTCAGTGACAGGGCTGGGCTTAGAATTTTGTTTCCTGTATTTCCCACCACCCCAAGATGTTACTATGTATCTTTTCATGTCTGGAGCTCAACAGGGTCCTCTTCAGAAAGAGAGAAACCAACTTTGAGGGACTTAGAAGATATGATAGACAGTATCCTTTTTTAAAGAATCATTTTTTTGACATGTAATTCGCATATCATACCATTGAGTCGGCTGAGCCCTGGTGGCATAGTGGTTGTGCGCGGGACTGCGGGATAGAGGTTCAATTCCAGCAGCGGCTCCACAGGAGCAAAGGCTGGGCCTCCTACTCCCACCACCAGAGGACATTGATGCCAAAAAAATAAAACATACCATTGAGTCCTTCAATCGCATTAAGCAGGACTGTGCAGTCATATCACCACAATCTATTTCAGAGCATTTTCTTCTTATACTTGTCAGTTTGTTCCCTGTTCTAACCACCCCCTGCCTCCCACACATACATAAACACACCAACCTCCCCTGCCAAGCCCCTAGATCATTATTCATCTAGTTACCATCTCTATGAATTTGCCTGTCCTGGACTTCATATACAGAAAGTCATACAAAACAAAAACAATAATGACAAAATAGAGAAAAGGCTTGATGGAAAAGAAAGTAGGAAATATTAAAAATGGAAAAAACCTTGAAGGGGTTAAAGGGGAAATGACATGGTAAGATGTTAAACTGTAGCCTAACTCCATGTGCCCTCGTTGACTTCACAGTGTTCTCTGTCTGGTGGCAGGGCTGTTTATGTTTCTGGGTTCACTGGAGGCTTAATTCATGTGGACACCCTATAAATGGATGCTGGGGGCTTCCATCGTCACCTGTAGTCTTCTGCTTAGATGATATTCTTGCCAGTGCTGATTCTTCCTCTTGCTCCTCAAGAGCACAGGACCCTGGAGAGCATCACCCAGTAGTTTTCACACCTCCAGAGCAGCTTATGTCGTCTCTCTCTCTCTCTCTCTCTTTCAAAGCCCAGTCCTACTGAGAAACATCGATCATTGTTCTCTCTCAAAGATACCTACTGAACTTGCCTGGCCACCTTCTGCAGAGGCCACATATCTCTACCCATGCATAGCGCCATTCCAAGCTGCTTGACCCGGGAGTTTTGGCAGTCTGACCATCCACGGCAGCTTGACTGGGCTAAGCGGGAACTTGGGCCATTGCAGAGTTGGGTTTCGGTCTCAGATGACAGCCTCTCAGTAGGAGAACTGGCACTGTCTCATTTCACGAGACATATGGTTTCAATATTTCAAACCCTTGAGTCATTCCACAATGGACTCAGCTGTGCTTCTGATGATGTCTAATGCAGTCTGTAGAGCCCTGCAGTGGCCTGTCTCAATTGTGACTCATGAGCACAGGAGAGATATTGGTCAAAGCTACCCTAGGAAGCACATGAAACTGACACCTCTCGGGGCTCGTCCCGAAGGACACTCTACCTAAATCCTGAAGCTCCTGCCACAACCCAGCTCCTGAAAAGTAACTAGTCGTGACAGTTTAAGTCACAAACTGCCTCCAAGGTCCCTTAATCCCTGGTTTTCTTTTGTGAGAAAACTAGGTGAAAGTAGAAAGACATTGTATGCATTTACCACTCCCCGGGGTCTTGTAAAGAGAAAGGAAAAGGGTTCTGAACCATGAGTGGCCTAAAGAGACTTCTGGCAATGGAGAGGTGGAGTTCATTGGCTCTGATTGGCCAGAGAAGGTTGGTTAGGTGGGCAGGGCATTTAAGAGGATTGGGTTCCCTGGATTCTCATTAAGATGTGGGCTTCACTCAGGAATGCTGTTTCTGCCGCTACATGTCATCAAGTCCGTTCCAACACATAATGATGCTATGCACGCACAGCAGAGAGAAATACTATCTGGCCCTGTACCCTCTTCACAGGCAGAGCTGCATTTGAACCCATTGTGTGGCAGCCACTGTGTCAACCCATCTGATTTTGGACTTAATTCTTTGGGGTGACCTTCTGCTTTACTAAGAATGGTGTCCTTTTCCAAGGACTGCTATCTCCTGATGGTAACACATCTTCACGTGAGTCTCCATTCTCACACCTAGGGAGAACCATCCCAAAATATTTCAGAAAACCCAACCAGAAGCTACTTGAGACTGTGGTAGAAATATCGCGTAGGGCCTAGAATAAGAACCAGTGGCTTTTTAACAGTGATCACTAGGGTCAATTTGCAAGTGCACAGCAACTTTCCTATCTCACAATTATTTCATTAGCATGATCATTTATGCATAAATGAGTTCACATTTCTATGCATTAGCTATAAAAAGACAGCCAGGCAGCAAAGATAGGGAAGACTGACCTTAATCATAGCCATGGAGAAGTTAGCCCTGCTTGATTTATTTTATTTATTTTTTCTCTATCACCTTAGTCTCTGTGACTGATTGGTTGGTTGGTTGATACTATTGTTTTATCCCTTCATTATCTTCATGACAATTGAGGCTCCCAATGCCTTCATTTCTAGTCATCCCCACATCACTCCTTGGAAAACAGATTAACTCAAAGTAAATCCAGTCCCAAAATATTACTGCTGCACTTTAAAACATCATGCCCTGAATCTAAATCAACTTAGAGAGACCCCTCCAAACAAAAGCCTCAGGTATCTATAGTGGTGGTTTGAAAAAAGTGGAATAGATCGTAGTGATATAGACTTGAACAACTGGCAGCCAGCAGGAAATTCATTCCTAGAAGTTGGAAGAATGATCGAGAGATAGTTCAATGCCACCTGGGTTCTACAAGCTTGTCAGCATTAAAACAGAGATCAAAATGGTCTCCGATTAACCAAATAGCTGAATTGTCCTCTTACTATGAACTGAATTTTATTGGCAAACATGGAAAATAACAACTTAAGATACCCTTAACAGTCGGCATTAAAAATTTTTCAATGCCTAGGAATAAATCTAACTCAAACTATTTGAGATTCGTACAGAGAAAAGTACAAAATTTTATAGAGAAGAATGAAAGACAACTTAATAAATAGAGAGATAATCGTGTTCATGAATTAGAAGACTTGCTCTTGTAGAGCTATTTCTTTTCAAGCCCACCCAGAGATTCAACACCCAAGGAGAGGACGACAAGAGAGAGGGGAGCCACACAACTAATCTTTTGTGATCAATAAAATGACCCTGGGTGATCTCCAGATTTCAGGATGTTGAGCACCACAGATTGGGGTGGGAGCAGTGGAGCATGGAGAATGGCAAGAACCTAGCTCAAGAAGCAATGCCAATCCCCGCTACTCTGCTGCCCACTAGAGGTTTCAGTGCCACATGGGATGCCAGTTAGCTGTCTGGAATCTGCTACTGATGGTGGTCTAGCAAGGTGGTGAGGGGAGGGAGGGCTAAAGGAGGGGCTGCAGGGTCCCCCTCTTCAGTGGAAGTGGTCTTCCCTAGGAAGCAAGCTCTTATCCTGAAGGGAACTTTCTGGACGACCCTCTTCCCTGTCTTCTACATGGATCAAGACATGTGACCACGGGCCTCACCTCATCCCCCTAGGCTGGAGACATCTTTCTTGGGCTGCTGGGAGGGAGCCAGCACTCGCTGGCTGCTCCTTCTCCTCGCCATCTTCCCAAAGGGGAGGAATCTGGGTGAGATTTGCACCCTGCCCCCGCCCCCACCCCCCACCCCCACCCCAGCTCTCTGTGATCAAAGATCTGACCTTTCTTTTGAGCTTTCTCCCGGCCTGAGAACATTCCTGGGGGTGGGGGGAACCAAGTGAAACCTCGCTGACCCGTCCTGCCCTAGCTTTCTGGAATAGCAGCAAGCCAGGCCGCAGGGCTCCCTTTCATGTCGCAGGGCACACTGAGACCCAAAGGCATCAAGCCTAAAGGCTGAAGTGGAGCTGAGGGAGCAACACGGTCTGTACCACTCTCCAGAATAATGAAAATGTCCCATGTCTGGGTCTGTTGAGTCCTGAAATGCAGTTGGTACAACCGAGTGATTTCATTTTATCTATTTTAATTAGTTCATACTTACGTAGCCCCAGTGGCTAGTGGTTGAGCTGATTCCAAGTCATGGCAACTCCATGTGTCTCAGGGTGGACACTGCTGCTGCCTCCGGGTCTCCCTGGGGTCCAGGAGCCTCCTCTGTCTCTAGCCGCCTTGGTTTCGTCAGCACAGCTGCTCAGGTTCAGTGAAACCAGACATCCATTGTGCCCTGTCTCCAGCTGGTACTTCCCTACTGGACTCAAGTAGGGAGGGGGAGGAGGGGTACCCCTGGCTGTAAAAGGCAGTCTATTGTCCTGGGGTCCCCAGTCTCTCTGGGTTTCCACTTGTCTTTGGTGGTCTTCCCATTCACCTCTCCATTTCCCCAGGCCTTGACAGGAGCAAGTGGTGAGGCCCTGCCTTGCAGATGCTCCCCCGCTTGGTTCCAGAATTGATCCTAACGAAGACAGGGAGTACTGTCAGAGTGCTCCTCTCCCCAGGGAGGACACGCAACTGTAGACCCAGTAGTGTGCCTTCCTCTTGAGTCCATTGGACTTGTGACTGGGCTTCTCGATCCTTGGGGTGCCCCCGTAAAGGTGATACCTGAAACGCTAAGCCCTTGCCTAGTTCTTCCTTGAGCCTTACCCTAGCAGTTAAGAACAGATTCCATTTGCTGGACAGAGATGTACCACTATACCTAAGAGCCTCTAAGCTACTTCCAAAGTAGAGACCAGCCTTCCCAACCATGTCATTTCCCCAGCTCTTGCTCTGTCCACAGCCACGCCCTGCCAAATAGCTCCTATTGCTGAGCCCCTGGACCTGTTCAGGAGCCAGCTAAGTGATCTTCAGCCTGCCCTGCACACAAACGACGTGGCCAAGGCTTTCAGAATATCAACCTAGAAGGGGGCACTCATGCAGCGGCCATGTATTTACCATGTTGGAGGGTCTTCCGGGACAGAGGAATTTCAGGCAAGGAGGCCAGGACTGCTTCTCTGAGAGAGCAAACCAGTAACAGCAGCCAATGTGCTGCCTTGAGTCGATTCTGACCCACAACAACCCTGTCGGACACACTGGAATTGCCCCTGGAGGTTTTCAAGATTGGAACTCTGTGCAGGTGCAGGAACCAGTCCTGCGTGGCAGGCAAGAATTCTACTACTGTGTCTGAAAGAAACAGAGCCCAAGGAGGAAGCTGCTAGCCAACATCAGGAGAAGTTCTGCACATGATCCCAAGCCTTAAGCTCTCCTGTTGGAGCCATGGCAGATGGAGTAAGACACAGGACAGGACCAGCATTTCTCTAATGCACAGTACTGTACTCTGAGAGCCCAGACAAGCCCTGTGGGCATGATTCCATCAGGAGGGCAGGACGGACACTGACGGCCGTCCCATGCTTTCATGGAATGCTTTCGAGGCCAGGACTCTGTTTTCTGAGCACGGTAATGCAGCAATAGAAGAAAAGCCTTCACATGGGGCCACATTCCATGTTCTATGAAAGCAAGGAGTTGAACATATTCTGACAGTTCCAGAGCCTTGATTATCACCCCTGCCTTCAGTGCAGCCTGGACTTCTTCCCTCAGTGCCATTGGTTCTTGATCATATGCTAACTCTTGACATGGCTAAGCATCAACCAATTACTTTGGGCTACAGTCACACACACACACACACACACACACACACACACACGCCTACTTTCAGCTTCAACTTCTTTAGCTATGCTTCAGCTGTACCTCTGGCTCTGACTGCCAGTTGCCAATAATCTCCCATCTCTGACACAAGTAAGCTAAACCTGTATTTATGCAGAATGCAAATCAGATCATTTTTGTGAGACTTCACTTTCTACCAAATCAGACTTGGCGATGTTTCTTCACTTGGTCATCTGCAAGCGCTTGCCCTCGCCTCGTTTCAGTTGCTCTGAGAAATAGGAGGAGTGACGTAACAGACAATGGTGAGACTCAATGAGGTCATGTCTAAGAAGTAACTGAGGCTGCTGGGTAAAATGCCACCCGGATGAAACATGGCAGGATGTCTATGTCTGAGGAGATCGCACCCAGCTCTCTGAGAGCAAGAGGAACTCCCACTCCTGCCTGAGCCTGCCCTCCTTGTCCGTGGCCATTTGTCACGTGGGCCTGTTGCAATTCTGGTGGCTGATCTTGGCTCACCCTGAGCTCATCCATCTAGCCCTCTGCCCATGCCTGCCTGCCACCTCCGTAAAATGCCAAGGCAAGGTTTGGTGCACCCTTGAAGTTGGATTGCATCGGTCACAGAATAACTCATGCTGTACTAATGTCTAAAACTATCGCCCAGCCTTTCCTGTGGCCAGTGCAACCCATTCCTGGGCTTTGCAAGGTTTTAGCCCAGTTCGTCACTATCTCCACTCTTTTCAGTCATCATTTCTTTCAATAACTCTTTCCCTACGGGTGGTTAGCTAATGTTGTGTTGGAGACTGAAATTCACCAACAACCCAAGAGGTCTTTCACTGGGCACTGCAGGCACTGGAGTGTGTGCTTGGTACACAGGGCGCAACAGTGAGCATGAGTAGACCGTGTTCCACGAGACTGCCGGCCATGCATGCCAGGTTACCTTTTAGAAGATGGGCCTTCCTGACTTTGGCCCATTCCTGGATCTTCTGGAGTCCCTCCTTCATCATGTCCTTAATCACTGGGAAGAGTGCTCGTCAGCCTATTACTAATACTCCTACTTAAGGAATAATCGATAAACACATTAGCCAAAGTTGTCCCAGTCCCCACGCATCAGATTAAGTGTAATTAAGTAACAAAGTCAGAAGCGAGGAAGGAAGGTCCACATCAAGTAGTAAGTGTCTCTGAGGAGCCAGGCAATGGGTTCGGTATTTTACATCATGATCTCATTCAATCAATACAAGGAGTGTTTTAGTCTCCCATTTTATACCTGAGGAAACTGACAAATAGCTAAGTAATATGTTCAGGGTCACAGACTAGCTGTTTTGCTTCCTTTTAAGCAAACATTTGGAATAAGGGGTCTTTAAAATGTTCACAGAAAAAAAAACCCTACATTACGTTTTCATTCCATCTTTCCACGGATCTCTTCAGTCCTCTCTGGGATGGCACTTACTCCGCGCCCTTCACTTTTACAAGCGCCATCACGGCATTAACCTGTTTAATCATCCCCACAGCCCAGGGACTGAAGAGTCCAACTCTCTCCATGCAGGCGTTCGAACCTCTGAGAATGTACTCTGAAACGAGATCTACATTTTCAACAAGATGCCCAGCTTTCGTTGTTGTTTTTGTTTTAAGAGCTGGCAATGAAGTCCTCAACAGAGGGTCGCACTGGATTCTGAGCCCTATTTCCATCCCATCTGCCGAAAAACAAAGCGTGAACCGGCTCCCTGCGTCATGCATGCTCGGCCAGTGTTTGGGTTCCCCGTCCCTGACTCAGAGGACGAACACCAAAGACAACACGAAAACAAGCTTTTCTCAGCAGCTCTGTGGGAATTCTTGTCGCTCCATTTCTGTGCCCTCGGCCTCTTCTCAGGCCCTCCCCACCCTCCTTTCCACCACTCACCTGACTATGCCATCTTTGGCTGGCCCCAGGGCCGCCAGGATTCCCTTTCCAAGGTATTTTAAAAGAGGGTGGCCACTTGTCAGGTGAGGTTAGAAACGTGAAAGAATGTGGCTTATATATGAGGGAGTTACCCGACCCCCCCCCAAAAAAAAAACTGAATAAAACTTCCGTAGCAGTACAAATTTCTCCCATTAGGTGAGCATTGAGCAACTCAACGCTGGGTTAGCGCTCCCAGTGGTATTCCGAAACTTCTCTCTGGTCACAGTGAATTTTTTCATAAAAGCAATTTCATTCAAATCTCATTTTTTTGTGATGGCCGGTGGAAGACAAGAGCATGTGGGTGTGCAAGTTTGTTTCCTGCTCTAGGGAAAAAATGCTTCAGAAACTTGTGTTGAACATAGCTTCTAAGAACATGCTATGGGAAAAAGTCAAGTGGTTTTTCTCATTTCAAAAAGGGTGAAATGTCAGTTGATGACAAACCTCATTCTGGACATCCATCAACTTTCCGAACAGATGAAAATGTTGACCCCCTAGTGCATTTAGAGTTCATTCTACCAGGTCAGACTATTAATCAAGCTTTCTATCTAGAGATTCGGAAAATATTGCGTTAACAGTGTGCAACAAAAAGGGCCTGGTTTGTGGCATATGGGGACTGGTTTGGGCACCACAGCAAGGCACCTGCTCACATGGCCTTCTCAGAGTGCCAGTTTGGAGCAACATACAGCGTCCCTCTCTTGCCCCACAGACTTGACTCACCTGACCTCACTCAGTGCGACTTCTTTTTGTTTCCGCAAATGAAGTGCACATGAATGGACGGTGATTTGATGACATAGGAGAGGGGAAGAAAAAATGAGGGAGTTGCTGTCAGTCGTCCAAACAAATGAATTTGAAAAATGTTTTCAAAAATGGAATCGCAGATTTGACAGATATATTAAGTGTAATGTGAGCACTTCAAAGGGGATAAGGTTGTTTTGTTAAAAAGAAAAAATTAAATACCTAGCTTTGAAAAAAATTCTGAATTTTTTAGGGCAGTCCCTCACATTTTCATGCACACACACACATAAACACACGTTTGCAATGGAAAGACTTAAAAATTACAGGGGCAAAACTGGATTGTTGAGTCCCTGGAAGGCAGTAACTTTCCATAAGCATTTTTGTCCGCTCACTCTGACTCTCCCTGTGTCTGCCCTGTGGTAGGTAGGTAAAACATTTAATAGTCGAATAGACAAGAATGAGAGCCCTAATATTAATGTCAGAAAGCACCCCTCAGATCCCCGATCTTCCCTGAGGAACCTCCACACAGCATCGATGGGGTTTTCTGGCCTTGGAGGAAACACTGTCTTCCATAGAGGACTCTGGCGACGGAGGCAGCTCTGCTGGGAATCTTTGTTTACATTGAATTGCCACGTGCCTTCTGCACCTTCCTCTGCTCGGTCCTCTTTTCCCGTGGTCCGTGGCTGGGGAGGTCACTGAGCATCTTCCGGGTGTTTGTTCCCTGCTCGTGGCAGGGCTGAGGAGAAGCGGGCACGTGCCATCTTTACAGGACTCACAGTGTGGTGCATGAAGCACCAGGAAGCCAGCAGACAGAGGCTGGGGATGGACTAGCCGCTATGCTAGCACTAACAGGCTGCCAGGAGACAGTGGGGTAGGGAAGTGGCCAACACCAGTTACACTGAGCCCTGGGGGTTTAAAAGCAGCCAGAGGAAGAAGAATGGCATGAAACGGGGTGAAGGGGGCAGGACCAAGGAGCCCAGACAGGGGAGAGCTCTGCTTGCTCTGGGATTCCAAAACCTCATTTTCATTTTGAAGCAGCATACTGACTGTTCAGTGGAGAATGGATGGGTAACAGACCCAACAAGGAGGTCCAGTCACATCAGGAGAGATGGAGAGAAGTCGGCTGAGTCATGGTGCCACCTGAGGTGAAGCAGGTGTGAGGGAGGAACCAAGGATCGCCCAGAGGCTCCCGCTTGTCCTGGGTGCAGGGGATGGAGGTGCTATTGGGTAAAATAGAGAAGAATGGGGGAGAAACCCGTTTAGAGTGGGATTTGGGGACAGGATACAAGAGTGTCACTTGAGACAGTGGCGTCTGGAAGATTTTGTCTCAGGAACCAGCACCACGCCCTTGATTCTGGAGATGGGCTGGTCCAAGTCTCCATGCTCCGGAGA
The DNA here is from genome assembly GCA_004026705.1 of Nesogale talazaci. Classification (NCBI taxonomy): domain Eukaryota; kingdom Metazoa; phylum Chordata; class Mammalia; order Afrosoricida; family Tenrecidae; genus Nesogale; species Nesogale talazaci. The sequence continues at coordinate 19,121 of PVJH01014701.1, read as the reverse complement.
GAGGAGGCCCTGGGCTGGAAGAGAAGAATGAGAAGATGCAGGGTCTAGGGGTGAGAGTCAGAGAGGCTAAGATGAGGGGTGAAAATGACGACATTGCTAATCATCAAAGTCTGAGCAAGTTCAGATGGCTGTAGAAGGATGGCTGAAAGAAGGAAACTGTCCTTCAAAGCTTCTAGAAACAGAGAGGTCAGCCGGTCCTGCTGTCCAGAGGTAGGGGTTTCTTGAATACGTGGTCTTTCACTGCTACACATCCTCATTTAATGAGCATCACCAAGTTCCCAGTCATGCTGCTCCTCACGCTGCATTAGAATAGCTGGCCTCCGATGAGCTCAAAGACAGAGGACTTCCAAGAGTTCACAGGACATGTCTTCAAAGAAGTCCAAGTCCCTCCTTTCCCCTGCTATTCAGGATTTAACTGCACAGACTCATCCTTGCCTAAAGGGAGATGTTAAGACAGACCTTCTACAGACCTTTAACCACGAGGCTCCTTGATATGAAAACTCTATGGTCAGGGTAGAGAAGTACTCCTCTTTCACTCCCCAGGAGTGAAGCCTTGTCCTACAGTGATCTTCATACCCACCCCACCGCAACTCCTTCCCCACCACTTCACTTCCACCCAGCCCAGACAAACAATAAGGCAATCCTAAGACCCACAAATCTGGCCTGCTCAGTTCTCTAGTCCTGGTGAGTCTTCTGTAGGACCTCAGGGCAGGTCTTCAAAGGTTAATGACTGTGTTAGCCAAGTGGGTACAAGCCACCAGCCACAAAAGACACAGCTTTTAGTGTCCTTTTTTGAGCAAAGAGTTGTCATCTCCATACACCCATTAAGTGCACAGGGAAACGTCCAGCAATCATTTCCAGGAATCTGGGTCTTGATCACTGCTCTTTGGTAAGCCCGGCTCTCTAGGAACCTGGTCAAGAACAGCCTGTACTGTTGACTGAAGCAATAGCAGTCTAGTGGGGGGCAAAGACCTGGGAACTGAGAGGAAATGATTAGGTTATGATTGGGCCACATTCAAGAGTCAGGAGTGTTGATTCATGGTTTGCGTTCCTTTCTCGCCGCCTGCCCTTTTGCTGCTTCTTGGTCAGGTGCAGCAAGAAGCCGCCTTGTTTTGAACACCACCACCAGATTCCTTGTCCCACCATCCAGCCCCAGCAGCTGCAGAGGTCCCCATTCTCCAGAGAGGCCAGTCCTCAGTTTAGAACCTAAGGCGGTTGCATACTGATGAGTAAGGAAAACATCCCCGCCTTCATCTCCCTCAGTTTCTTGCCCGTGCCCTGTGCTTCATTACAAATGGACCACCATGCTTCATCTTTCCCATGTAATGAGTGAGAAAATAGACCCTCAAGGTCTATTCCTTCCTTTCAGGAACCTTGGGGGTGCCGTGGGTTACTCATTTGGCTCCTAACCCCAAGATTGTCAGTATGAAGCCGTCCACTGCCCTGAGAGAGTTGCAGTCTGAAACCCACAGGGCAGTTCTACCCTGTCTGTCCTGCAGGGTCGCCTTGACTTAGTGGCAGCAAGTTTGGGGTTTTTTTTTTTTTTTTTGGTTTATACCATCCTTCAGGGGGCCCTGGTGGTGCAATGGTAAGCGCTTGCTTAGTAGCCCAAACCTTGGCAGTTCTAACTCGCCAAGTGACTCTGTGAGAGGCCTGGCTCCCTCATTCCACCCCCAAGCACTTGTCTGGCAATCCCTCCTGTGCCCCTGGAGGGAAGCCGGGTGACATATGAAGGAAGTGGCTTCAGACATCCAGGACAGCCATCACCTGGGCCCTCCTGGGCCAGACCTCGTTCCAGGGTCACATGCTCTGGTTGGGCTGCGTTCCCATCCATTCCAACTGAGATTGACCTCACGTCATAGAGGAGCCCTGCCCCAGAGGTTGGCCTGCCTGCGATCTTTATACAAACTGATCTCTAGATCTTTCTCCCGCAGAGCAGTTGGAGGGAGTGCTTAGCTCGAGGGCCACTACAGCTCCTTTCCTGGGGGTGCGCTGATTAAGGGACTCCTGACTGAGCTGCCATTACATAGGTTTCTTTTAGCAGAGGACTTCCATATGTGATATGCACGGAACTTTCTCCAGATCGAACTTCGTTCGGGTATAAAAGCTCAAAAATTCCACTTTGCCCGGCTTCCTGCAGGCGAGGACTCTTGTTTTCCAGTTTGCTGGCTGGCACATTGGTGTTAACTCTTTGCTGTGCCGATTCACACTCCCTGCGCCCCCGGTCCACAGCACGGCTCGTTCAGTACTTAAAGGAGGGATACCTTGTTTGGGTAATGCACAGTGGACACTAAGACTCGGCTTTTCTTCAGGTATTGATGATTAGCCAGGGTTCTTCTGTAGAAGACTCTAGAGACAATGGCCGTCAGAAATGTGAACTACCCCACAGTGTAAAATTTCCACGTCCTGCACCCATCTGGGCAATTCAGCCTTAAAAGCCTCATGACTGAGCAATAATCTTTCTTCATGAAAAATTGCATGGCAACTTCGTCATCCTTCTAGGCTAGTGATTTTCAATCCTGTCAAACCCAAAGCTTTTTTTGCAACAGACATTTGGTAGATGCCTCATTCATTTCTGAAATAAAAGCCATAGGAAACCTGTGTGTATGTATGCACAAAAGTGACACCTAGCCACATAATGTCAAAAATATAACGAAACAGAAAATTCAATATAATGCTTTCACTTACCTCACTGCCATTGAGTTGAGTCCTGCTCCTGGTGACCCCACAGGACAGGGGAGCAGAGCCCCTGTGTTTTCCTGAGACTGTGCATTTCTTTGGAGAGTAGAAAGCCTCCTCTTTCTCCTTGGATTGGGTGACAGTTTTGAATCACTGACCTCTTCTCAGTCACTACCCCAGTCTGTAACACCTGATGCCATCACTGCCAACAAGTCCATGGTGATTTACAGCAGCCCTGCACTTGATCTTCTCCAAATGGCCGAAAAGTAACCATAGCAACCCCATGCCATGGAGGACAACGCCCCTATGGGTTTTTGAGATGGTCGCTCTTCATGGGAGTAAAAAGCCTCATCTTTCTGCCATGGGATGGCTAGTGGTTTCAAACTGCTGACCTTGCAGTTCAAAGTCCAACACGTCACTCGCTATGCCACCTGTCAAGCCCATTAACCCCTTAGCTAGACTAATAGCTAATTGTCTCTAATAATAGGGACAATTTGAATTCATAGAAGATTGAAAGTCATATTCCAGGCTGAAGCAGAGGGAGATGAAATTGCAGTGATGTGAGGACCCTTAATATAAAATTTAGTATTAAGGTAGATGACTGACAAGATTGATTTGTATATGTTCTCCCAGCTGGGCGTCCCTGTAACTGTCAAAAGTCACACAGGGCACGCAGATCACTCTTTCTTGGGCAGACTGTCCCTGGCCTGACAGGACACTTAATGTCCTTGGCCCCGCCCACCGAATGCCATCCTGGTGTTCCTATAAAGTTCTAGAATGCCCCCGTAGGGCTGTGCCAGTCCCTGCATGGAGAGCACAGTCCCTGAGTGCAGCAGAGGGGTCAGCCCTGGACTTCTAGCTGAGCTGATGGAGGTTCAAACAGCGCACCCCCCACCCCCAACCAATCTTCTTCCAAAAGGTGTGAGCTAACTACTAACTGTGAGATCGGCAGTTCAAAACTGCCAGCACTCCCATGGAAGAAAGATGAGGCTTTCTAAGGTTTTCAAAATTGATGTCTGGATTGTTATAATATCTGTAAGATATTATATTAAATTAAAAATTATATTATATTAAAAAGATTTAAAAGTGAAATAGAGTTACAGTATTAGAAACTCACATGGGCAGTTCCACTCGGCCCGGCTGGCGTGCTGGGAGTCAGAGTTGACTCGATGGCAGTGAGTTTTAAAAGCCTCAAAGCCCATCCTATATGTACATTTCATTTTTCCACGGCCATTTTTAAGCCCCTCCTATGTGCCCAGGTGTAATGGTTACGAGTCGGGCTTCGTTCCCCAGGGTCCATAGTTGAAGACCACCCGCCACTCCGCAGGAGAAAGACGAGGCTCTCTAACGCTCCTAAAGAGTTCAGGTTTTGGAAACTCAGGGCGTTTCTACCCTGTCCCATGGGGTCACTAGGAGCGGGCATGCCCTCCGTGGCTGAGAGTGTGGGGCGTGTTTGGTTGGTTGGTTGGTTGTTTCATATGTGCCCACATTAGTGAGGTATACCACCTGTGAGGAACCTGGGTGACCCAGTGGTAAAGCTGGTTAGTTAAAGTGCTCGGCTGCTAACCAAAGGGTGGGCAGTTCAAACCCGCCAGCCTCTCTAGGCAAAAAGACCAGGCAGTGTCGGTGTTGGACGTGGGATGGGATCTCCAGGAGTCAGGAATAGAGTCGTGGGCACACAGCATCAACCCACCACGGGGTGAAAGGAGCAGGAAAGGGAGTGAGAAAAACAAGCGGGGCAGTCAGAGATGCCAGTCAAGCCCCTCTGCCCTCCAGCACCAATGGCAAGAGGGAGGAGGTGCTGTGTGGGGCCAGGCAGCCGCCTACCCGATGCGTTGGCATGACCCTGATTATTATTTATCTGCAGCCTGTCCCCAGGGTACCTGCACGGCACAGCGCAGGCAGACAAGCACAAATGAGTTTGGCCGGGGCGGGGCCTCCCCATCACCGCTCTTGTACTCAGGGATTTGCATATTGTTGCAACATTGTGACAGGTTTCTTTCCTGCCTGGCGCTTGAGAGCTTTAAAGTCACTATGATGGATAAAAAATAATTACATGACTTGCATAAAGCCTTCGTGTGGGAAGGGTAGTATTAGCTATTACATTTAATTATTTAATGTGGAAAATTATTCACGCTGGGTGAAAAAGCTCAGCACTGTGGTTCCCTTTCTCTCTCCCTGCCACTGGGAAGGAAATGGGAATATGTGGAGTCAGATGGCAGAGGGCGCTCCCCAGCCTGCAGGAGGCTGCCGACCCGTGCTCCCAGCCCCGGCTCCCACTTGCCTCTTGTTGGTCTTAGGGGAGGGAAGTCCTTCTGCAATGCAGGAGGCTGCAGGGAAGGGCAGGTCCTCTCAGGGAGCACCGGACAGCGGCAGCGACTCCAGGCTGCCTTCGCAGCAGCCATGGCGTTCCTGTTCTCAGGCGGGGTCTGTAGGTCTCCTGGTTCTCACTCAACGGATCCTCACGAGGAGTCCCACGGCTGCTGCGACCGCTCACCTTTGGAAGGCGGGCAGTTTGAGTCCACGCGAGGTACCTCTGCAGAAAGGATTAGCCATGGAAACCCCGACAGAGGACGGTTGACTCTGGCTGGAGTCGGCGTCCATTCAGCGGCACCTGGGTTCATCAGATGCACGAAGGCCTAAGCCAGACCTTCTTAGTGTGGAGAAAGGAACACTGAGCTGAATTGTGGCGTCCCCATGTGATGCCAACGGTTAACACGGTCAGCTGTGAAATTAAAGTTCAGCGGTTCAAATCCATCCAGAGGCACCTGGCGATCTTCTGGGAGGTGGGGAGACGGGGGAGGAACTCTGAGAGATCACTCTGACAACTGAGTCGCCCACTTCCCAAATGAAGGAGCCATGGTGGCAGAGACGTGCCTTGCTGGGCTGCTGACTTCAAGGACGGCAGTTCAAAACCACCTGCCGATACCCATAGAAGAAAGATAGGACTTTCTACCCCCGTAAAGAGTCACGGGGTCGCAATGAGTTGAAACTGACTTGATGGCAGGGAGTTCGGTTTCGGGTTTTTTAGTCTAAAAGGGGCTGGGGGAGAGCTGGAAGTGTACAGATAGCTGAGCCCCAACCCCATCACCAACACCCACATGGGGCCTCCTCTCCTGGGGAGCAAGGGTGGGTGTGCTCAGAGTCCCTGCCCTGCGGCCTGCAGTCCAGAGCTGTGGGTGCAGTGTGCGCCTTGAGGTGCTCCTGAACTACCCCATCACAGGGTGGGAGCTGGCGGGAAAACCCAGAAGGCAGGCCTGACTTCCTCCCTCCCTCCCAGGCTGCCAGGGCCCCCGCCAGCAGCTGTGTGCTCCAGTGATGGCTTCTCCATTCGATGCCACTAATTTCTGTGATTACTGTTATGTCTATTTGGCATCCTCATGTAATGCAATTTATAGTCTCTCTCTGCTTGGTGTCAGTTGCCATTGTGTTCCACGATCTGCCACGAGATCCAGACCCCGAAGACACGTGAGGAGGGGGGCATGGCCGCAGCTGCCGCCAGCTGGATCCAGCTCCTCTCGAGGTGTTCTCCCATGTCACTCCATATTCAGCAAACCCCAGGTTCCAGGAATTAGACACACGCCCCCTCACCGTCACCATCACCACCATCAGCAGTGTCACCCAGCCACCCATTTCAAATACCTGCTCTCAAATGCCTGTTCACTCAAGCCAGGGACCCTTCTTTCTAGGTGAGAAAAGCACTCTTGCCCCCACTCTCCTTCCTTAGCCCCTACCTTAGCCCCAAGTGGCTTGGCTGCTTCCTTAAAGTGCACAGCTCCTAGGCTCAAAGGCTGACACACTTTGTGCTCCGTGCAGAGCTGCCACCGCGGCGTTTAGCACTTCTTCCGGGCTGTCTCATCTCATCTTCACTCTGAGCCCATGGTTATCCCTTTGGGGAAACTGAGGCATGGAGTGGTTGAGCGGCAGCTGGCTTAAGCACCTAAGTGGCAGAGTCAGGATTCGAACCCAGAGAGTGTATGCCCCTGCCCACCGCCCCCGAGGTCACTCTCTGAAAGGGCTGCCTCTGGCTGCTTGGAATGTCGCCAGAGGCAGAGGTGACACAGGCCACAGGAGGACCCAAAGAGGGAGAACTCAAAAAATGCCTGGTGCATTTGCAGGGAGCGAGTTTCCAGGTCCAGTCATGATTTGCCAGCTCAAATCTCAACTAGGCAGGCAGGGAGAAGGCCTTTGGGAGAAGGGGCGCGGTCTGAGGAGAGGAGCAAGCGCAGGCTGCCACAGGGACTGCCCACAGCATGGATCGGCCACCTAGGAGTCGGGGCAGGGGACCTCCCCAGGAGGACAAGAGGAAAGTCAAGCTCCCTGAGAGACCCCAGTGGGCCTGAACCACACACAAAGCAGGAAATCTAATTCTGTGGCATGGAGGGGTGTCAAGGGAAATGGCTTCCTGCTTGCTTCCAAAAACCAGGAAAACACCCACAGCCCCTGCTCGGCTCTGAGGAGTTGGCCATGAAGAGGTTTGGTTCATCACTTCAGGAACAGCCAGGAAAATCCTTTCCCCAACCCAGGTCTCTAGCCTATCACCACCTCTCCCCCACCATCCCTCACCATAGAAATCACTGAGCATCCAGGAGGAAATGTCTGCTTTTTCCCACCCACCCCTTCCTCCATACTCTGCCTCCACCACTCCCCTCTGCAGAGTCCTCTAGCCAGTGGTTCCCAGAAAGTTAGTGGGGGGGGGGGGAGAAAGTGAGCTGCCCCCACAAGTTGCCCCCTTGGGGTTTGGCCAGGTGTCTCCCAAGCAGCCGGTTCAGTAGCATGGGGGCTATGGGTTTGTTTCTGGGGGAGGAGGGGCAGCAGTGGGAGGGAGGGGCTGTGGAAAGCAGGGGGAGGAGGGTGTGGATGATGAAGTGCATGAAAAAGACCTGAGAGCTGGGTCTGCACCACCTGCAAGGTCCTGACTGGGAGGACTGAGGGGTGGGCTGGCACGTGAAAAGCTGCCTGTCTCTTAAAGGGATCCTGTCACCCACCACCTGCTCCCTCACCTCCCCCACCCACCCATTTTTCAGCTCTGTGAACCCCTCTGCAGGGCCCACTCCCCAGCACCCCACCAGGGAGTGTATGAGCGAATGGTGGAGGCCCTGGCCCTGAGCTTGCTCAGGAGACACAAGACAAGGCACCATGGAGAAGCTTCCGGTAGCACCGTCTGGGGACAGGGGCACAGACACCAAACCAGCTGGCCCAAGCAGAGGGCTCTGGCAGAAGGAGCTCAATGGCCTGTGTGTCTCTTGCATCTGAGCCTGCACAAGGAGAAAGTGTGCCTATGAGTCAGTGAGGCCCAAACAGGTGGACAGATGGACAGGGTCCCTTTAAGTAGACGCTGGGCAGCCAGGACGGCCGGGGGGGTCCTGTCGGTGGGTGCACAATTCACTGGGGTTACCCGGGGTGTTTCTCTGGTTTGCACACAGTACCTCTGCCCTGCGCGCTTCCTCTCCTCCTCTCCCTTCCCCCCACCTCTAGCGGCTGGACCAGGGCCAGCTGACTCCTTCGTTTCAGGTCCCTCTGGTGATGAAAGGAGTCCAGCGAGGAATGTTGGCTGGAGCGGCGAAACACCCTGCCCCCTTTCCTCTCTGTCCTCCTGCCTCCAACCAAAGAAGGTTTTGTGACCCCCGTCTCTAGGCCAGCTGCTGGGCACCACGGATCCTGCTCCTGTTCCTGCTCCTCCCTTCTCCCCCTTCTCTTCTGAAACAGCTCTGCCCAGTCTTCCTCAAGGGTCTAATGTGAAGCGTGTGTGGATGGATGGCCGTGGGGTGGGGGTGGCCCCCCTTCTGGGCCCTCCCTTCCTGCGAAGACCTGGGAGAAAGGATGGCATTTTCTGCTCAGGGAGATATCTGTCTGTCTGTCTGTCTGTCTATCTGTCTGTCTGTGTGTCTCAGAGGCACTGGGATGGTCCAGGAAACACTCTGGGGCCAACAGGGGAGACATGGCACTCAGTTGACCCACGCCCTGGCCAGCCCCTGCTGCCCCAGCCTGGCCGGTCGCAGTCTGTTTCCTCTTGGCAGAAATGCCTGGGAACTGAGAGGTCCCTTCCTCCCTGACCTGACCTCCCAGACTAAGAATAACAGCCCCAGACAGTGTGTCCGGCTGTCCCCCTGGAAAGAGGACGTGGGAGGGCCGCAGGAGGTGAGAAGGCAGGACAGAGCCAGGAGGAAATGATAAACGCAGACGCTTGGCTCTTGGGGGTCCGAACAAACAAACTAGAGCTGGCCACCATCCCGAGAGCTGGGAGACGCTCAGAGACCCCTTGGTGTTTTTGAAACGTGCTACTCTCTCGACCCCCCCTCTCCCGGAAGTCCTGGCCATGGCTGTGAGAGAGGCCTGGGCTGGCCCTGCTAGGCAAAGCGGGAGGAAGGTGGGGAGCACCCCACCTTATCTAAGGCTTTGCAAAATCACACCTGAAACTGAACTCCCTGCCGGCAAGGCGATGCCCCCTATAGTGACCCTATAGGACAGGTGCAGCTGCTCCTCTGGGCTCCCGAGACTGGAACTCTTCGCTGAAGTAAAAGCCTCATCCTCACCCGCCCAGCAGCTGGTGGTTGCAAACCGCTTGGCCCGCCGCTAACATCCCTGGGTGCAGCCACTCTAGCCCCAGGCAGAATAGTCCTGGCAAACAAGGGGTCCTGTGGGAGTCAAGGCCAGTGTCTCCCCACCCCTGAGAAACCTAACTGCCTGGAGTCTCCTGACCTGGGAGTTTGTCTCCTGGGAAGTCACAGAGCAGCGTCCTTTCAGCGTCCGGACCCTCCGTAGAAGCAAATGGGACAGACTCTAGAAACCACCCAGCTCTTTATGGAAAAGCTCCCCGACCCTGGGCTCCCCCATTGTCCTCCAGGCGATCAGAAACAGCCTGTCCTTAGGTGGGCCAGTTGTCCATGTGCCTCAAAAAATGTTTCCCGATCACTGATGCCTTTCCCTTGCAAAAATGTGGCTGGAAGCCCATGTGAACCCTGCTCTCCCCTTTCTGTTGCAGTCTCCTCCCATGACACCCGCCTTCCTCGTTTCCTTCCTAGGAAGTTTGTGTCCGAACCCCTCTATCCGGGCTGCTCCAAGCAAAGTGGTTCCAGGGTGCAGCACCCATGACCCGACTCCCTTATGAGATGGAGGTGATTGTGTTTCAGCAGGAGGCTTTATCCGCAGGCCATGCAGGGCCGACTGCTACGGGACCACCCTTTTGCACCTGGCCTTGACAGGTCTCCTTTCTGCCTTTGCCAGAGCAGAGCTCCCCCAACAGCCCCGCCTGGAAATCCCCCGCTATGCCCAGGACAGGCACAAGAGTCACTCTGCTTCAATCTGCAGAGAGAAAGAGAGAACCCCACCTGATGATTATTGGATCCCCTTGTTACTTCTGACCTTGGCCTGAGCCCAGTTGACCTGGCCACCCACCCAGCCCACACCAGCTGCTGGGGTTTTCTGGTGTCTTTTTGGTTTCCTGTCACAACCCATAGGACCCCCACCTCACAACCTTCCCAAGAGATCACACGCTCTCTCAGTGTTTCCTCCCTCCAGATAGGCCCTCCTGATGAAAGAGAAGGGCTGTGTGATGCTGAGGTGGCCCCCAAAGAGAACTAGCCCTGGGCTGTCCTAACTGGCACCACCATCACCCCGCCCCCTCTGCTGGGGTGTAGGAAGGAGCCCCGGGAAGGAGGGGGGGTGAGGTCGAATGGGTCTCTAGGATGGGGACCGTGGAACAGGAAGGCGGTGGGACTAGGGCACTCGGACTCCAGCAGCGAGCGACGCAGCCGTGCCGGACACAGTGATGCTGATGGTGATGTTGCTGTTCTTGGTCTCTCTAACATGCCTTTTCAATCCCCGTCCTGCCTGCCCCTCCCTCTATGTAGGGTTACTTTAGTGATCCCTGGAATGTTTTTGACTTCCTCATCGTAATTGGCAGCATAATTGACGTCATTCTCAGTGAGACTAATGTGAGTATTACTCTGCCCTCCCCCAGGAAGCCTCCCCCTCCCTCCTCTGCCTCTGTTTCCCTCGCTCTCTCCTCTCTCTCTCTCTCTCTCTCACCTCCTTTTCGTTTTTTGGTTGGTTCTTTTAATTTCCTGATTTTTAACCCTCCCCCCACTCCCCCACCAGTCATGCTTTTTATTGAACCTGCGTCGTCCTGTGGGGGAAAAAAAGCGGGAGCTGCTCCTCCTTTTTTTCCTTCCCGTCCCAGCTCCGCCCTGCTGTGCTGGCCCGGAGCTCGCGCCGGAGAAGCCCGAGGGAGCAGGTGGTGAAGGCGCGCGGCCCCTCCCCGGGCGGCCCCAGCCAGTCGTAACCTTTGCACTAACCCAGCTTTTGCCAGGCTTCTCCGCCCCGCGGAAACCAGGTTACCCAGGTTTGAGCCGCCAGAGCTGTGGAGTGGTAAGACAGTTATTGAATATGCCCACGTAACCTCTTTCTTTTCTCATTTTTTTTTCTCTTCTCTCCCTTCTTTCATGCTTTTTTATTTTTATTTTTTTCATTTCTCTTCTTTTTGTTTTGTTTTGTTCCTCCTCTGTTGTCGGTTTTTTGTTTTCTCTCTCTCCCTCTCGTCCCCCTCTCTCCCCTCTCTCTCTCCTCCTCGCTCCTCCGCCCCATGCAGCACTATTTCTGTGATGCATGGAATACGTTTGACGCCTTGATTGTTGTGGGTAGCATTGTTGATATAGCAATCACCGAGGTAAACGTAAGTACATGGCGTCCGTCCTTGACTGTCCGTGCCTGCTATCGCACTCATTCGTCTGGCCCCGGTTTATTTGGTAGTCTGTTTTTATTTTCCCCACCCTACCCCTTTATTTTGATTTTGTTTTTATTGACTTATTTATTTGATTGGTTGGTTGAGGTCAGTTCAGAGAATTTCTTCCTTGTTGCCTCACTTTGAAAAGTTTTTATTTTTATTATTATTTTTTTTTGGTTTGGTTCTGTTTTGGTCCACTTTCGGAACGAGCTAGGATTTCCTTTTTCTTTCCTGTTTTGATTGCTGCATCCTTCTCTCTCTCTCTCTCTCTCTCTCTCTCTCTCTCTCTCTCTCTCTCTCTCTCTGCCCCCTATTACCAGCCTGGCATGACTCACACTGTATAGGAGGCTGCCACTATGGGAATCATGGAGTGAGAGAAAGAAGGGATATTGACAGCTTCTGGGCAACTTCTGGGGCAGGGACCCCAAACTTCTTCTAGCCCTCTACCTTTCCCCCCCCCCAACCTCTGGCTCTGCCCCTCAGCCGTTGAGGCTGAGAGCACCCACACAGACCCAGGGGCTCCACGGGCTCTTCTCACCTTCAGTAAGGCCTGTATCATCACCCATCCTGCCCACCCTATTCATATTTTTTAGTTATGTGCCACTGCAGCAAGCACACCTATTCATATTTTTTAAAGGGAAATAAGACTGCACTCACACAGTGTCTTTAAAAGGGAAATAAGACTGCACTCACACAGTCTCTTGAAAAGCAGCTCTCTCTAGCAGAATGGCACACCTAGAGTGAAGGCTATGACTTTGCCTGTATTGCCAGCCTTGGCTGATCCTCGCCTCAGTACTACCCATGAGATTCACCCTGAACCAGCTGGAGCTCAATTTAACACTAGCTGCCTATGCAGTCTGCCTGGCCTCCTAAAGGTTCACTTAGAGAGGAGAGTGGGACCTCCAGCACCCTTTTCTCTGGGGCTCTTCTCAGTGGGCCTTTCTCCCTGGAGGCTGTGGAAACAGACTCTGTACACGTGCCTCACTGCAACAGAAATTCACCACAGTTAGCCGACACTTGCACCTGCCTACCTCCTGCCTTCCCCAAAGCCCTCCTAGTGCTGCCCTGGCTCCCTGGCCTCAGAAGACACTCTGGTCCCTACACTCCTGCTGGTTTCCCCTCCCAAGAGTTGCTTCCTCCTATACAGTTTCTACCAGTTTCTGCACATGTCTTTTTGTTACTTGGCATGTTTAATTCTTCTCTCTTTATCCATAGGCGAGCCCTCTTGCGGTTAGTCTTTAACATGTGTTGTTTTATTTTAGCCTTTTTTGTCATGATTTTTCTTAATTAAGAGACTTGGTGATGTTTGCACAAACCTCTGATGCACTGAACCTTTGAAATAACAGCACGGAGCAGATGCTTTAGAGTTTGGATCTAAGATATTTGAAACTATCCCACCGATCACCACCATCTCCCCACATGTGCCCTCCCCTCCCCTCTGCACCCCTTCTTCTGATTCTCGTCAGTTGAAATGAGGCCTTATCCTATCTGCCTAACTCCCCCTGATGTGAATATTTAAAGCCCCACCCCACCTCTCCTTGCAGCAGAGGAGCTTTGGAAGGGCTACGTCTCCCCTCCATCCCCTCCCTGCTCTTCTTGTACCTCCAGATTCTATGGTCCCTTTGTCTCCATGGTCTCTAGGTTGTCTTTGTCGTGTGTGTGTGTGTGTGTGTGTGTGTGTGCACATGGACTTCCCCTTGATAACTTCTAGTAAATTCTAGAAAAAGACCTCGGGTCTCAAAATCCCCATTTTCCTGCTCATGCTCTGCACCACACCCACACCTCTACCAGTGCTGGCCAGGCGCTCCCAGGGCTACAGGCTGCAGCAGCCCCCAGTGCTGCCCCATGTGCTTTCTGAGCTGGTGAGCTACACACCCATGTCTATAGAGCAGAGCCTCTGTGCTCTGAGCCGTGCAGTGCTCAGAGTGGGGGGACCACCTCGGAGAATCTGAAAAGGAAGAGGGGTGGGCCTGCCTCCAGAGGGTGTGGCCTCCTGGACAGCCAGCCGTTGAGCCTGAGAGCACCCACACAGACCCAGGGGCTCCACGGGCTCTTCTCACCTTCAGTAAGGCCTGTATCATCACCCATCCTGCCCACCCTATTCATATTTTTCAGTTATGTGCCGCTGAAGCAAGCACACCTATTCATATTTTTAAAAGGGAAATAAGACAAATGCTTTTCTGAGATACAGAAAAGGGGCCTCTGTTGGAGGGCCAGAGCAGGACAAGAGAGGAACATGGGAATCTTTGGTCATGCATTGAACTGCTCGCCAGGAGAACAGATCAAAGCCTCCAGCCCCTCTCCAGGAGGAAGATGCTGCTTTCTGCTCCCAGAAAGAGTCCCTGTCTAAGAGACCCCCAGGGACAGTTCCGTTCTACTCAGAACCGACAGGTAGCCGCTGACATTGAGATCAGCTCCATGGCAGTGAGGTTTGTTGTTGTTCTTGTTGTTTCTGACCTTGGCTTGTTGGGATTTTTTGGCTCCAACTCTTAATTACCCTGGAAGTTCAACAGGAAAGAATGCCTACCCCATTTACGGATGGCTGAAGTCAGGGCGGAGAGACTTGCCCAGCCCCTTAGAGGACCCAGACTCCTGCCTGGAGCCCTGCTCACAGAATTCTGCTCACTGGCCCCTTGATGGCCTTAGCTCGACTTACACAGCCCAACCGGCCCCCTCCTGGCTACTCCCACTGATCAGGATTGGCCGGATCCACCTGTGCCCTCCTCTGTATTGTAAGTCACCATCAAGCTGTCAGTGGCTTTCTAAAGGAAGCCTGTTCATCAGCCCCCACCTGAAGCTCCCGTTTGTCCTCCCAGCCCTTCCTCGACCCGCCGAGACCCGTTTCAGTGCTGCAGAGAGGACTCCCTGGGTCAGGCCCGGTCTGGAGTGAGGAGTTTGAGCGTTAGACGTAGTATGGTCTGAGGATAAGGTAGGGCCATGTGTGCGGTCAGGAGCCAGAGTGTAAGTCGGCGGGGGACTCCGTGTTCATTTCTGGGCTGCTTTCTCCCCTCTCTCACACAGTGAGTGGCTTCCGAGCTTAAGGAGCAGACAGACCTAGCCTCCCCCCAGGCAGGGGAGCAGTGTGGAAGAATGAAGAAGGGCTGGATTTGGAGTCAGCATGCTGCCTCTTCCCCTAGCTATTGCACCAACGGCCACCAGAGGCACTCTCGGTGACTTCTCTCCTCCTCGGGCAGAGGGGGCGGGCGTTATTTTTACAGGGTTTGTTTTTGAGCTCAGACAGCAGTATTTGCTTTAAAACTCTGTGTAGTCTCCAAAGTCCTGTTGGCTAGCAGCAACTGTTGTCAACCAAGCAGATGGTATTCTTTCCGAAATGAAGAGGCGCTCGCCTCCCTCAAGTGATGGTGACCAGCCATGGGCAACCTTAGAGAGAGCCCCTGTTTCTCAGACAGCATCTTTCTCTTGGAGACAGGCCACAGGTGCAGCCAACCCCAAACCGAGGCGAGCCTCCTGACTGTTGCCCTTACTCTTGAAGCTAGATCCGCCTGTTCTCAGAACGACCAACAACACACTCACTGCCGTGGAGTCGATGGCCACTCACGGCAACACTTAGACAGGGTACAACTGCCCCTGTGAGTTTCCAAGTCTGTAGCCCCTGGGGAGTAAAAGCCTTGTCTTTCTCCCAAAGAACAGCCGGTGGTTTCAATCTGCCCACCTTGTGGATCCCAGCCCAGTGTTTAACCACCCAGCCACCACAGCTCCTGCCTGCAGCTTATGGCCACTGTCATAGATGGCTGTCACGTGTGCAGTCTTCAGACCCTCCTTCCTCTCGTGCGATCCTGCCTTTGCCAAGGCGCTGCGGCTGCAGGTGTAGCCACTCGATGGTTCAAGGAGTTTTATAGATCCAGGATGTCCTTTCCAGTCCCGTGGCATCCTGTAGAAAGGCCTGCCTTCCTGGCTGTTGCTCCAGGGCCTCCCACATCCTGCTACTTCCATTGCCACCAGATGGCCCCTCTTCCCAGACCTACATTGACCTGGAAGGGACTCTCCTAACTTCAGAGGACTCCATCAGGGCTTCTCACCAGTAATGCATGATTGCTGACTTTTTTTTTTTTTTGGGGGGGGGGCATCACTGCTCTCCGGTGATGGGAGTAGGAGGCCCAGCCCCACTGCTGGAATTGAACCTCCCTCCCAATGGGCCGCAGTCCCGCGCACAACCACTACGCCACCGGAGCTCAGCCCCCATTGCTGACTCTTTTAAACATCCTGGAGTCAATTCTGGTTGCCCTGGCCAAACGTGTGATTCATCCTAGCTACTCACCAAACATTCCCCACAGCCAAACTCACCTCCCTCCATCTTTCCCGTAGATTTCTTGTCTTTCCTTCGTGCCTTTACCAAGGTCTGTGCCCCGCCCCTCAGGAAATAGATTCCACCCCCACCAGCCAGGAAGCATCCCTCGGTCATTTAAAGCCATGCTTCGGCCCTGTTTCAGGCACGTTAGTGAGCAAAGCAAATCCCCCTGACCTCTTGAACGTGCACACGGTAGAGAGAAGCCATACTAATAATCCACAGTGCTCTGACTGCCTTCCATTGGGCCTCTGGACAGTATGGAGGGAAGCAATAACTTGGGGGGATCAGGGTTGTGGGGGAGCTAGGAAGGCAGGTGCTGCCTCAGGGAAGGCAGGTGCTGTTTGCAGTAAGATGGGCTTTACTGGGGAGAAGACATTTCAACTAGGGTGTGAAATGGTGAGGAGACATCTGTGCCAATACCTGAGAAAGGACTTTGAGGGCAAAAGGAGCAGCCAGGGTGGCTGACGTGTACTCAGAGAGAGAGGTGGACTGGAGTGGGTTTTGAACAGGGTGTGTGAAATGACCTGGCGGACATTTCAAAAGGACTTTATGGGCAGGTCTGTGGAGCATAGAAAGCAAATGCAGCCTTCCAGGCAGGGTGTTTGGAAGAAAATCCTTGCAACAGGTCCATCTGGTGTGGAAATCGAACGAACAATACGACGGGACACACTGGATGTAAGTGGAAGAGAAAGAGGCGTCTGGGATGGCTTTGAGGTTCTGGCCAAAGCAGAGGGATGACATGGGGAGCACCAGGGCCAGGTTGGAGGTGAGGCGTGTTGACATGAGAATGGCCCGGAGCTCTCCGTCAACTCGACATCTGAGTGCAGATGGTCAGGAGGACAATGGAATAAGAAGGTGGGGTATGCAGCCATCGGCATCTAGATTTGTTCAAAGCTGTGACCCTGGAAGAGATGACCACGGGGTGGTGGGGGCACAGAAGAGGACAGGGGACCTTCGGAGGTCAGGTTTGTGTGTGCTCAGGGCAACTTGGCGACTCCACCTCTGTTCCTTCTGGAGAGGTCTCTGAACAGCTGCCAGGTGAGACTGGAAGACCCAAAGGTCCCATCGAGAATAACGCACCACCCTGTGCTCTGAGCAGCCCTGTTCCCACCTCGCTGGCGCTTCATGGCGGCACTCTAGGGGAACCTCTGACCTGCTTCTGTTCCTTGGGTCCGAATATGTGCTCTCCAGAAGGAAAGCCCAAAGAGTTTCCCCTCCTGGTTGTTAAGAAACTGTCTTTGGGGCACTGAAGACTGTTCCCTAAGGCCCTGATGAGAACCAACTTGGGTGTCTGCACCAGCAGTCCTCTGCCCTGGCTGTGCTTTGATGTTGGTTATATAAGCTGAGTGCAGAGAGGCCACAGATTCTTGCGTGAGAATGTGCTTGTGGAGAAAGAGCCCCCCCAAGGGGAAATTTAAAAGGCCAGGGCTCTGTCTCTAGATTCAGATCTAGAGAGACTTAGATCCCCAGAGACTTAGAGAGAAGAGGCCCATTTTGGGGCCTCAGGTTCTTTGAAGGCAGGTGGGGATGTGGGGGGCAGATTTGAGACCCTCTCCCAGGACTCTCCCAACCTAGGACTGCGTGGTTCAGAAATGGGCATTTCCTGATAGCATTGTGGGCACATGTTCGCTCCCAACCCCCCCCACCCCACCCACAGCACCTGGCCAGGTTCTGGAGCGGCCTTTCCTTTTCTTCAAGCCCCACCCACCCCATAGAGAAGGGGGGCTGTAGGAATCTGTTCCTTTGGCGTCTGTCCGTGTTGCTCATGGAGAAATCACCCAGAGGAGAGCCCCTCCAGGGAGAGGGACAGGGACAGAGGCTGTGGGAGGAACGAGAACACCAGCCGCCCTCCAGAACTGCTGGGAAGGCTCAGAGGGAGGAAAACGGAAGGAGGTATTCAGGTACCGGGCTGTTCTTCCCCAGAAGGGACCGGAGCAGAAAACCAAGTGACTCAACAGTGGTACTGGCCGTGATGGCCACTGACCTCCTGCAGTGATAGCGAGGTAGGGCAGGGAGAAGGAAGAGGAGGGAGGAGAGGACATGATGGTCCTGCTCAGTCTTTGCGTGAGAGAGGCAGGCATCCCTCAAGGGCTGTTGTGCTCAAGAGGCCAAACTCTCAGCATACCAGTGCTTTCCACGTGAGCCTCGGAGGACTGTGAATTTATTTACCCATGGCTAGCCAGCACAGGGCTCAGACCCCTTCCTGTCCAAGAATCAACTCTCATGTTTCCAGGAAGTCCAGTGGTCAGATCCTTGCATCAGCCTGGTGCAGGCATGTCTTCTCCCAGGGGCAGCGGTCAAAGGCCCGTCCACTCAGAGATGGTGGCAGAATTCAGGCCAGGGGCACGCACTCACTGCCATGGCGTCCACACTGGCTCCCAGCGCCCTTGGGGGCCGAGGAGAACTGGGCGTTTCAAACAGTTGGCCTTGTGGTCAGCTGCCCAACACGTTGCCCACAGTGCCCCCAGGGCTCCTTAAGCTGCCGCAGAGCTCTTTCACCACCCCCACCCCCACCCCCCACCCCCCGATCCTGTTGGTGTGGGAGCTGCCTGGTCAGGACATCTTCAAAGTGCATGCGGCACCCCCACAATCCATGGGCTCCGAAGAGAAGGGCGAAGGAAGCCCAGAGCCATGTCCACTGCCCAGGCCCACTTGACAGCTGCCACTTGAGAAGGAGGATTGGAGGAAAGAGAAGTGGGAGATGAGGTCAGAATCCTGACCCCAGACCTCCTTTACCCAGAGTTCCTGAGGCCAGTGGTATCTCTGCACCACAGACTGGCAGGCACAGCCTTCACTCAGGGCCCCTCATTGACTGCTCCTCTCAGTAGTCTGTGGCTTCTTCTCTGATTCCAAGGCCTGCAAGGGCAGGGGAAGGCAGGTAGCCTGGAGGCATATTGAGAGAGAACTGCTTGCTGCACATCATCCACCCGAGTGTGGCACCCAGCCGCATAGCGACAGGCCTCTTTCCCATCACCCAATCCATAGTGCTTACCCAGGGCAGCGCAGCCCCTGC
The DNA here is from genome assembly GCA_004026705.1 of Nesogale talazaci. Taxonomy (NCBI): domain Eukaryota; kingdom Metazoa; phylum Chordata; class Mammalia; order Afrosoricida; family Tenrecidae; genus Nesogale; species Nesogale talazaci. The sequence continues at coordinate 395 of PVJH01014701.1, read as the reverse complement.
CAAGTCTTCCTGTCACAGACAAGAGCAGGACATGCCCAAGGAAGGAAAGGTTGAGTAGATGCCCCCCATACCACCCCTACCCCCACCCCACCCCCAACTGCCACCCCCGCCGCCACCAGCTAGGGGGAAGACCACATAAGGTGGAGAGGCACTGTCCAAAACTGGAATCCTCCACAAATGTTAGCTGCACACAACTTGGGACATCATCTCAAGCAAGGCTGCATCTCTGGGTTCCAGAACCATAGATCTTGAGCCCCCACTGTGGGACACAGCCTCAGATTTATCACAGAGAGGGTTACACGGGAGACCAGAGGCGAGAAACAGCCTTGTGCTGATTCTCACAGAAGATGTTTAAGAGCTCTGACTCCTGAGTGTTTGATGAACAGAAGCAGGTT
>PVJH01014700.1:38703-56119 GCA_004026705.1 Nesogale talazaci | reverse complement strand
GTCTCTGACCCCCCCCCCCCACCAGCATCATGCCTACACAGGAGTGTTCTAGGGTAGACATTGCCTGTGGAGCAGTGAAGCCCAGGCGGGGCCATAGGCTACACAGAGGCACCAGACGTCCTCAATCACCATGCCCCATTGCATCCTGGGGACCGGGCTGTGACTCTAGCTCCACCCCTGGTCAGCAGGTGGTCCTTGGCAGGAGGCAGCTCCTCAGACCGGTCAGAAATCCCAGTCCACAAATCTGTAGCTAGTGGGAGTCCCCCCACCCTCACCTTGATGGAAACAGCTTCATGGGTGCAGTGAAATTGAGCCGCCATCTCTCCTCTGCCCACCGGGTGGCAGCACATCCAAGCTTCAGGGGCCAACCTCAGGGGAATTCATCCACAGACCTTGATCTCAAATGTGTGGGCCCCAGAATGGGGAGGGCAGAGGAAAGGCTGACTCGGATGGCACAAGAAATGAGGGAGGAAGGCCTCACGACTGTGCCAAGATGTCCGTCTGGGAAAGCCAACAGTGCAGTTCTACCCTGTTCTACCCCCATGGGGTCCCCATGAGTCAGAAGTGTTGTTGTTGATGTTGTTTGATGTGCCACGGAGTCCGTCCTGATTCATATCAGCCGACTACACAGCAGAGGGAAGCACTGCCAGATGCGCCCCCCTCCATCGTTCTTATGTTGGAGTCCGCTGTGTGCTGCCATGGCCTCCATCCATCTCCTCCAGGTGGTCTTCCTCTTTCTCTCTGCCTTCTGCCTTACCAAGCCTGATGCCCTGTTCCAGGGATCGCTCTCTCCTGATAACATGTCCAAAGTACCTGAGGTGCAATCTGGTTATGCTGGCCTTTAAAGAGAAGTCTTGGTTGGACTTCTAAGACAGATGTGGCGGTCATGTACTCGAGATGTCAAATTTCATGATTGAGATGTAGGGGTAGAGTCTGGCCTGTTAATCTGGAGATAGCCATTGAGTAGCCAATGAGACCTCTGTGTGGGCATGGCTTTCTCCAGAGACTTCCGGGAAATCTCACGGTATTTCTCTCATGGAGGTGAGAGCTATCTCCCCAGTTGTTGGGAGTCAGTCTCTGAGACAATGAACTACGGACAAGACAAGATGGCAGCATCCAAGGAGCTGGAGGACCCGAGGAGAAGTCACACAGCCTTACCCTAATGGAACCAGACCTCTGAAGCTGGAGAAACCACGTGGAGACCCTTTGCTAGTGCTGAGGTGCTTCTACCACCACTGGATGCTGTTGATGGACCCTGAGCCCTGGAAGTGAGGAGTCATGGGGAAACCCCCGCCAGCACCAGGACTCTGCACCCACTGGCCTGTGACCTGGAGTTGGAAGGAGAATTTATAGACTGGTATCGGGCATATAGGCTAATATGGGACTTATGACTTTGAACTGGGTTGGGATGCTTTCTCAATGTCCCATTCCTCTTATACATAAACCTTGCCCTGATATCCATATGTGTGTCTGTGAGTTTGTTTCTCTAGTCTACCGGGACTCACACAACAGATGTGTTTGTTCTCTTGACGGTCTGCGGTACTTTCGATCGTCTTCACCAAGACCATAATCTAAAGTCTTCCTTAGTCTTCTTTTTCAGTGTCCAACTTTCACATACATGTAAGACCATGGAAATACCACTGCTTGGGTCAGGGGTGCCTGCGTCCTCAGAGGGACACCCTGACGACCTACGATGCTTTCAAGAGGTTTGGGCTGGCAGATGTGTCTGATGCAATGTGTCATTTGATCTCTTGACGACTGCTTCCATGAACATTGATTGTGGACCCAAGCAAGATGGAATCCTGGGCAACATCAAGATTTACTCCATTTACCATGATGGCACCGTCTGGTCCAGTTTTGAGCACTTGGGGCTTCCTTGACGCTTCGTGGTGATCCATATTGAAAACTACAACCCTTGATCTTCATCATCAAGTGCCTCAGGTCCGCCTCATTATCAGCAAGCAAGGTTATTGAACTTCATATGGCGATTTGTTAATACACCTTCCTCCAATGTGGATGCCACACTCCCCTTCATATAATCCACCCTCTCTCATTATTCACTCAGCATACCGACGGAATAAGTATGGTGAGGAGAGACAACCCTGACACATGCCTCTCCTGGTTTTGAATCATGCAGTCTGCCCTTGTGCTGTTCAAAAGACTGCCCCTCAGTCTTGCGCACAATGAAGTGTTCTGGAATTCTCATGCGGGTCCATGTTGTCCATCGTTTGGGCACACCGGATCAAAAGGCCTCCTCATTTTCCCATGGAGTAGCTGATGCCATTAGCAGCCCAACTTGTATCCCACGAGACCGAGGCTCCTTCCTCCTGCTTGCGAACTCACAAAAGACAAAGATCCATGGCCGGGGAGTCGATGACAACCACAGCCACCTTGTAGGAGAGGGTAGAACTTCCCCTGTGGACTTCGGAGATTGACACACTACAGAAGCAGAAAGCCTCCACTTTCTTTCATGGAGTAGTTGGTGGCTTCGAAGGGATAATCTTGCCGTTAGTCCACTAAGGCATACACCCTTGCCACCAGGGTTCCGAGTTCTCATGGCTCAGGAGGCAGCTATTCCTAGGGGCTGTTGGCCATGCATTCTACCTCCCTCCACCCCACCCCGACAACACACACATACGCACACACACAGACACCTGTTCCTGACTCTCCTCCTCCCTTTGTTCTTCCAGGTGACCAGAGAGCATTCGCTCTACCTTGAAAGGTCTCGTGCGCACATTTGAGACCCCAGACACTATACAGCAGACTAGGAGGGAAAGGAGGCCAATTGACTGGAAGGAAGGAAGGAAGGAATCCAAACCCAGGCACGGCTTGGTGGTATATGAGCATCTGCAGCAGAGACTCTCTGTTTGGGCCACTGTTGTAAATATGTCTTTGGCCCAACTTTGGCCAGTCCGTCTCTGTTCTACAGGTCTACGACTTATGGACAGCAATCACATTCATCCACTGTGTAACTTTACCCTTCATCACTACAATCATTCCACGGCCATGAACGGAAAGGCGGGATTCCATAAGCAATGTCCTCCCCCCTTCACCCCTCCCGCCCTCTCCTGGTAACCACTAGGTAACGGACGCTAGTCTGTAACAGGTGCCTCTTCTTATCCCTTTATGGAAGTGAGGCCATATCCTATGTATCCATTCGTAGTCGACTTATTTCAGGCAGCCTGTGTGAAGTCGTCCAGGATGTCGTCTTCCTTGGACCCCCCAATCAATGGTCATGAAAGCAGCAATCTAGGGACCAAAAGATGCCTGCCATCAGGTAATTCTGCTGCCCATGACCTCTCGAGAGCACTGAAAAGTAAGCGTGTTACTTTGAGGACTCAGGGGTTCCTGACCCAAGCCACGGTAGTCTCCGCTGCATCCCATGCATGTGAAAGTTGGGCCTGGAATAAGGAAGACCAAAGAATTGATGCATTTGAATGTGATGTTGGAGAAGAATATTCAAAGTCCTGAGGACTTCCAAAAGGGCAGATCAATCTGTCTTGCAAGAAGTATGGCCAGGACATCCCCTTACAGAGGGAGCGAGGGGAGGAGATGAGCCAGTCAAGATACAGTGTAGCAGCAATGAAATATGCACCTTTCCTCTAGTTCTTTAGAAGCTTCCTCCCACGCACTATCATAATCCCAATTCTACCTTGCAAATCCAGCTGGACCAGGGAATACACTGGAGCCGGAAACATGGGGAATTCAGAACAGATGACCGGTGGTGAGAGTGATGATACCAGGAAGGTGGAGTAGCAGGGGTGGGGGGGTGGGGAAGGGCGGACCAATTACAGGTATCTACATATAACCTCTTCCCTGGAGTATGGACAGCAGGTGAGGCGACACATCGGACAGTGGATGTAATGACAAAACGATGATAATCTGTACATTATTAGGAGTTTGAGGGCGAGGGGTGCGGGGAGGGAGGGGAAACATGGGGAGCTGATGCCAGGGCCTAAGTGGAGGGAGGATGTTTCGAGAATGATGATGGCAACAAATGCACGGATGTGGTCTGCATATGATAGATGTGTGTATTGATCGTGATAAGAGTTGTATGAGTCCCCAATAAGATGACTTCATAATAAAAAAAGAAGTATGGCCAGCGTGCTCCTTAGAGACAAGGATGGGGAGAGTTCACCCTACACACTGGGTAAAATCAGAAACGTTGTTGGGAGAGACCAGTCCCTGGAGAATGAGATCACGTTTGGTAAAGTGGAGGGAGAGTAGGGGAAAAGAGGAGGACCTTTGATGAAAGGGATCGACATAGCAGCTGCATCGACAAGTCCGGGCCTAGAACCAGTGTGAGCGTAGCACGGGGCAGGAGAAGATCACCAGGTCATCTTTGCCTGGATATGAACTGCCAGCCTTGAGGTTCATAATCAAGTGCTTAGCCCCTTGCACCACCTACACATCCTATAGTTCATTACACCGGGGGTGGGAGTGGCAGCTTCTGTACTACGTAAAAAAAAAAAAAAAAAAACCCTTGGGAAATAATCAACAAGAATAACTGTGCCTCACCGAGAAGCCAGCAAGGGATAGGAACGTGCGGATCACCAAAGAAGATTTGCAAATGGCTCTGAGACACATGAGAAAAACAACAGCCTCATAAAAGAAATGAGAATTAAACCTCTGCCGCGATACCATTTTTAACTCATCAAGCTGGCAAAGATCAGAAGATATGATAACACCCAATGTTGGGGAGGCTGTGGGAAACCGGCAGTCCCTTACCTTGATGACGTGAGAAGGAAAAGTTACACTATCTGTCTAAATGACAAACACACATACCTGCTGGCCCCCCGCAACTGCACTTCTACGAATCCGTCCTCCAGATAAAATCGCCCGTGTGAAATGACGTGCACACCCTTATCCATGATACCCTGCAGCCTGTATGGTGGCAAACAATGTATTCACACAGCCACAATTGTGAGGGAGGCCCAGGACCTATGTTCTATTATTCATAAGGTCACCACAAATCAGTGCCAACAACGAACAGCCACAGCGTGGAAGGAGACCATTGGAAACAAGCTAAATATATAGGAACTGGTTAGGCCCAGTGCATGAAGACAGAGAGAAATGTTACCCAATGGTCAAAAGAAACCAGTCAGCTGTGCTGAGACCTGTATCTCCAGATACATTTCAGGTCAAAAAGAAATCTGAATATAGTATGTTACCTTTAGGTAGCTTTGGGTTTTTTTTAGTGGTAGGGGGATGGATTGTGTGTGTGTGTGTGTGTGTGTGTGTGTTTCTTTGAAGAACTTAGAGTATCTTCTGAAGGCCACACAAATCCGAATTGTGGTTGCTTCCAGGCCAGTGTTCACAACCTTCATTTCCCTCCTGTCCCACACAGGAGTCTTGCTGAAGGCACAGTAGTATCTCAGGGATAGAATTGTCACCTTTCACAAAGGCCCGGCCCAGGCACCTCAAGAACCACCACCATCGTCTGCCAGTGGAGGCTGGTGTGTTGTTGTCAAGGCGAACAGACTTCTTGGCACTCACCCCAGAAAGAAACAGCAGCATGAAACACTGCCCAGGGCTGCGCCATCCCCACTGATCGGTCCAGGGTCAAACTGTTGCCGTCCAGAGCTTTTTGTGGATTGCTTTCCGAAGTCAATTGCCAGGCCTTTCTTCCTCGCCCATCTCAGACGGGACACTCGGCTGAAACCAGCTTAGCATCCTAGCAGTGCTCAAGCATCGACTGATAGGCACCAGGTGGCTGTGCAGGAGATGCATGGGCCGAAAACCCAGCCTGGGTTTCCAGTATGAAAGGTAAGGAACCTGGCCCTGAGCCACCGCCGCTCAAGGACTGGTTGGCATCGTGGTTAGGAGTTGGGCTGCTCACTGCAAGGTCAGCTGTTCAAAACCACCAGCTGCTCTGAGAGAGGAAAAAAGAGGCTTTGGACTCCCAGAAGGAGTGACGGTCTCGGAAACTCCCAGGTTCTGCCCTGCCTATAGAGTCTGGATGAGTCGGCACCGATTCAGTAGCAGTGAGTTTGGCCTGGTTGGAAAGGTGGAACTCCACCCTGTGGTGAGCACACTCCTAGGCCAGCAACAGAGTCTCGTGGGTGCCCTCTGCCGTGGGCTGGGCTCTTCTGAACCGCTGACCAGTCAGTCAGCAGGCCAACGCTTAACAGGCTGAGCCACCAGAACTCCTTCCACACTAAGTGCTGCCTTTACATCTGCGTTCCCTTGCCAGCTGAGCTTGTCCCATGCTTCCTTAAGTTCTGGGCCCTGTGGGGGCAGACACCAGGAGAGCGGCCTGGAAGGACGTCCTGGGGTCGGGTGGTGAGGCGCTGAGCTTGCAGGAGCTGGCAGGCAGCTGGCCCAGGAAGGAGAGGCCGCAAGGGCAGGCTCCCCCACACCCCGACCCTGCCCTGCCCCCTCAGACTGTGGCCAAGGGGCTTTCGGAGCGACGAGGCACAGAGCCTGCTTCCCACAGAAACCAGGAACTCACTCTCCCACGCCCCCCCTCACCCACAGATCGGCACCTGCGCTGCCCCCACAGAAGGACAGCGGGGGAAAGAATTCTTGCGTTCTACACAGGAGACCCGGGCTCAATGACTGACACCGCCACCGCCCCTCTGTTAAAAGGACAGACAAGTTTCTGAGGGACTTCTAGGCTAAGACAGATGAGGAAGTAAGAACAGGCCACTGACTTCCCACTGCAGCACATGAAAACCCACTGGCTCACTGGTCTGCAACAGGCCGTGGGGAAGTTCTGGGAAGGGGCAGTGTTTCCTCCTGCTGTGTAGGAGTCACCGTGGTCGGATGAGGCGATGGGGCCGGCGGGAAGAAGAGAGTCTATTCCCAACCCAGAGAGCATTCTGGATTTACCCTGACACACACCTAAACCTTTACCCGACCCCCAGCTGTGCATGGGGCCTTCCTGTACCTTGCAGGGGCAGGTGTGGGAAGGAGAGAAGGGAAGGGCTAAGCGAGGTGACCATGCTGGAGACCTGGGGGTAATCCAGGACCCCAGAGTCCTGCTGACAACTGACCCAGCCGATGGCGAGGTCAGACTGGTTGAGCAGCCAGGAGAAGCGGTGGCCCCCATCTCCTAGTTGACAGTTGCCCCTCAAGGGATGGCTGTGTCTCCTGCACCTCCACCTGCCTCTCCCCAGCCCCCTGCTTCCCCTAGCCCTCCTTGCGACAGGGACTCAACCCCCCAACCCCATGCTCCCTCCAGTCTGCCTCCCACAGGGAACCCTCGAAGCTCTTCCTCCTCCAAGAAGCAAATTTGCCCCCTCCTGCCCAGCTTCCTTCCCTGGCTCCCCGTGGGCCTCCAGGCAAAGATTTGACTGTCATAGTGACCCCCTACACCCTGTTCTTCCACGTGGGTGACCTCTGTGCACACACTAGGCCACTCGAGCAGGCCGGCCCCTCATCCCCCAAACTCAGCACCTCCCTTTCCTCCCTCAGGATGCCGCGGTCTTGTCCATGTTCTTTCTCTCGCTCCTCCTCGCCTGCTGTAGGTCTCATCTCAGGAGAGACCCCTGAGATCTCCGAGGTCAGCAGCACAGGTATGAGTGCCCCCAGGCATGTTTCGTTTCTCTGTGCGTGCTTGGTTCGTGTCGGCCTCCTGAGCGGACGGTGATTCCTCTGGCATGCAGCCGCTGCCGCCACCGTGGGTACCTTCTTTCACCCCTCTATGCAGTCGCTGGCCCTTCCAGCAGCCCTTGCTGGCACTCCAGAGCTTCCTGTTGGTGAGGAAAAGCAGACTGCAGGAAATACACGGGAAGAAGGGAGAATGCCAGATGATGAGTGCTCTGTTCAGGTTCTCAATTAAGGGATTGGAAAGGCACACCCCAGGTGGGGAAAAACATTCACTGACCACTAGCCTGGGAACCGACTTGTCTCCCAAAGACAGAGATACCTCCCTCGGTTGTTGCTGGAACGTTACACACACACACACACACACACACTCAAACAGCAGTGTGGGAGGGTGGAGATCTGTTCAGTGATCCTGACTTTGCCCCAGAGTCGAACCGAAGCTCCAACTTGAAAAAAAAAACCCTACAGAGGAGCCACCAGCCTCCTCTCTGGAAGTGGGACGCTCCAGTCTAAGCGCTGCTCTGGCTCAGACAACACACCATGCTGGGGGACTACGCTGACACTTACATCCTGGTGCACTTTTCTGGGTTTTCTTTGTGTAAAAGAGCGTGATGTAACACAACCATGTTGTGCTTTGCTATTGAATGCACTGCATGTGTTGTGTTCAGGGGCTGTGTCCACAACGCACTTTGGGTTCAAGTCCTGGAGAAGTTCACTTGCACTTGTCTCTGGGAGGGCCTGAGAACCTGCTATTTGATTTTCCGTTATGTCTTATGGGCAAAGTGACCAGATTTTAACATTGGTAAAGCGGGACACCATTGACCGGGAGTGGGGGCTGGGGGGGGTGTTGAGGGAGTATATTCCCTTCCCATTCTCTGCCTGCCATTCCTTAGCCTGTCATGCACTCTTTCCAAAAATCAGGACCTTTATAAAATGCCGCGGGAGGCGGGGAAAAATTGTTTAAAATCGGGACTGTCCCGTCAAAAACGAGACACTTTACTTACGGGGGGAAAGGTGGTCTGTTCTCAAGCTTTTCAGTGTTTGAACACAACTTTGGGGCAGATGGAGTTCAAGAACCCAGGGATCACTGTTGAAGGAGGACTCGTGCCACAATGCAGCTGTGAAACACAAGGTGGGCAGTTCAAACTCACACCGAGACGCCACAGAAGACAGGCCTGGTGTCCGCCTGGGGAAGGAAGGAGTAATTTTCCTGTCACAGTGAGTTGGAGCTGACTCGGCAGCACACATCAACAACGTCCAAAACATACTAAAGACTCTGAGGCTCAATGCTAATTAAACAACCCACTTAATTAGAAATTAAGCAAAAGATCCAAAAGAAGATGCCTTGCCACAGAAGATGTGTTGCTGTGTTGTTGTTATTGCTGTTGTTAGGTCTCATTGAGTCTACTCTGACTCATAACAGCCCTAGGCAGAGAACAACACCAACTCATAGACATGTATATGGATATAAGGGTAGGGTTTGTATACAACAGGAATGGAACATTGAGAAAGCCTCCCAACCCAGTCCAGTTCAAAGTCATAACTCTGATATTAGCGCATATGTCTGATACCAGTCTATAAAGTCTCCTTCTGACTCACAAAGTCACAGGCCAGTGGGTGCAGAATCCCGGGACTGACAGAGGTCTCCCTATGACTCCTCGCTTCCAGGGCTCAGGGTCCATCAACAGCATCCAGTGGTGGTAGAGGCAACTCAGCGCTGGCAGGGCTCTCCACGTGGCTTCGCCAGCTTCAGAGGTCTGGTTCCATCAGGGTAAGGCTGTGTGGCTTCTCCTCCTTCAGTTCCTCGGACGCTGCCATCTTGTCTTATCCGTAATTCATTGTCTCTAAGACTAACTCCCAACAACAGGGAGATAGCTTCTCATCTCCAAGAGGGAAATATCTCAAGATTTCCCAGAAGTCTCAGGAGAAAGCCATGCTCACGTGGAGGCCTCATTGGCTCCTCAATAGCTAGCTATCTCCAGATGAACAGGCTAGACTCCACCCCTACATCTCAATCATGAAATTAACATAAGCTCATGACCTCCACAGGTCTGTTGTGACAACATGGCCAATGAACACACGAGATCAATTGAAGGGCGGAGATATAAATGGCTTGGGGAGTCCTGTCCTTGTCCTCTTGCTCTTGGATCTTCAGACCAGCCAGCTGTCTGGTTCATCCTGAGCCTCCATCTCCAAGCTACACTGCCCGTGGGGCACCTAATCAGTGGACTGTGCTGCTGTGAGTTGAGGTTCCTTCAAGCCCGACTTCGCCACACTCCTGGAATATACATCTCTTGAGCTGGGGACTGTTGGACTCTGTCATCTGGCTGACTGTTGGTGACCTGCTTTGCTCTTTGCTGCTTGTGGCCAGATAGCCTGAACTGCTCAGCGGCCATCAAGACTCCAAGGACTGCCAGTGTACGAGCTGTCTCACACAAAGGAGTTGCACTGAGTCATTTGTACTGCTTTATGGATTAGTTAACTGCTTGTTTCCTATCTTATATATCCTTCTATCTATATAAATATATAAAAGAATTACTAGTGTCCTGGTTTTGTTTCTCTAGAGAACCTTAACTCAATGGCCCACCTTTTACACAGGTCATCTTTCACACACCTATGGGGCCATTGAAAATACTATAGCTTAGGATCAAACCAACTTTTCCCTCAAAGGGCTTGTGCAGCATGGCTAAAATCCTAAACACTGACCATACCAAAAGGTGATGAGGATTTGGAGGTATGAGAACTCTCAGGCACTGTTGGTGGGAGTGCAGAGAGGTGCAGTCATTTTGGAAGACAGTTTGGTCATTTCTAACAAAGCCAAATATAGTCTTGACATGTGACCCAGCAACTACACCCATAGATATTTACTCTAGGGAGTCCAAGACCTTTATCCACACAGGCACCTGTACGCAAATGTTCATATCAACTTTATGCATCATTATCAAACCTGGAAGCAACTAGATGTCCTTCAATAAGTGAATGAATAAACTGCAGTGCATTCATATGATCGGATATTACTCAGTGATTTTTTTAAAGGGTAGAAGGTATTAAACTACAAAGAAGAATTGCAAGAACCTTTAAATGTTGCAAAGTGAAAGAAGCTCCGTCTTGGGCTGGAGGCAGTCTTAAAAGTTCATGTGCAGCTATCTAAGGCCCGACTTTGGTCTCTTCCCATCTGGATGAAGCATGGGGAAAATGGAAGGCACATGGAAACAACTAAACCAAGGGGCTAATGGTTCATACCAACATCAGTCTTAGGATCCCGAGACCAGAAGAACTAGATGGTGCCCAGCGACTGCTACTTACTGCTCTGAAAGGGATGACATTACAATGGGGAACAAAATTCAACATCATTTTGATAATAAATTCAGGCTTACTGGAAGGAGAGAGACTGATAGAAACCCTAAGATTATGGCTTTTATCACCCTTCAGGTCTGAAAATGAACTTACTTCGTGGCTCAGTTTTCAGTCAAACCATAAATAGGCTTATGGGGGAATAATAAGACCAGGAAAGTATGCCAACCTTAAAATCATCTGCCATTTTTAAATATAAACCACACAACCATAAGACCCATCCAAAGGAAAATAGGGACAAACTTAAGGGCCCTAATACAAGATATAGACACATTATGGAATGGGATGAAAATTATCCACACTCTAGAAGACAAAATAAAGAACAGGGGCCTTCTGAAAATGTAACATTTATGCACATGAAAAGACTTCATCAAAAAGCTAAAAGAGAACTCACTGATTGGGAAAAAGTGTTTAGCAATAATACACCAGATAAAGAGCTAATCTCCAACATCTCTAGAAAATAACAGCATCCTACTAAGAAAAATACAAATAATTCAATCAAAAGTGCTCAATCCAAAGTACAAATAGATAATTGATCAAAGATGACATCCAGGTGGCCAACAAACATGAAGAAATGTTCTGGTCCAGTCATACAATAAAATATTATGCATCAATCAATTTTTTTAAAAAATGATAACTCTCTTAAACACCTCAAGACATAGACAAAACTAGAAAACATTATGTTTAGCAAACAGTCAATTTCACAAAGATAAATATTTAAAAGCACCATTATTATAAGGGGAAAAAATAGGGCTTCACACCAAAAGGTAAGACTTTGTTGACTATGAGGAGACAGGACCAGGGAGAGGGGAGGGACAGGATTCTAAGGAGAGAGGGAGGGAGGAGGGACGATGAAGGAAGAAGAAAAAGAACCACAATTAGTGGGGGGAAGGGAGGGTTGTGTGTGTGTGTGTGTGTGTGTATGCGATATTGCTGCTGATTTCACTTGTTGAAATGAGCTCTGGGCTTCTTTAAAAACATGCAGTGTGCCTCTTTTAAAAAAAAATTAAAATGAGAATGAAGGCTCACAGACTTAAAAAAAAAAAATCCCTCCAGATTCCTTCCCCCTCAGACCTAAAGATCTGAATGACTTTTTTTAAAAAGGAGGAAGAGTAAAACTGAAATGGACTTGGAGTATTGAGTGACAAGCAAGTTCATGTCAAATATGTGGGGGTGGGATGGGGTGGGGGTGAGGTCATCAGTCATTCTGAGATTAAAAGGGCAGCACTTAGGAAGGAATGGAACAGAAAGCACAGGGAGGAAGTGAGATACAGGGTGCTACCCTGTGGGGATGAGCGGTGGGTTTATTGTGCCGCCCTGACCAATAGCAACATGGGGGATTAATCAGGTCACGGCATGACTAGAGGGCAAAGAGATAAATGGCTCAGCAAGGCCCACCCTTCACTCTCTCGCTCTTTGGTGATTGAAACAGCATGCAACTACAGTAGCTACTTCTCTGCCTCAACCAGTCAGCTACAGTACCTGGCACATCCTGTGTCTTGCATTCCTTGGGCTTGATATCCCGTCCTCGGGGCCTGCTTCAGTAAGCTCCTGAGCTGCTGACTGTTGGTGACCTGCCCTGCTGTTGGCTGCCCATGGGCAGACTCTGCCTGTATTGCCCGAGGGAAGCCTCTGCTCTCTACTTCCTTGACCTGGGACCAGGCCACTCGCTGAGCTGAAGAATTTCCAGCGTATTCACTGTTTCACAGAAGTGAGTTGAACTGAGCCCGCTGTCCTGCTGTGTAGCCTAGTTAGCTGCTGTATTCTTTTATGTTGTGTAAACCTATCCGTGTGTGTGTGTGTGTGTGTGTGCGTTTGTATCCTGGTTGTGTTGCTCTGGAGAAACCTGCCTAACACTGTGGGGGTTGTAATCAATGGCACGAAACAAACTATGTATGAATTGTTTAGTGGAAAACTGGTCAAATCTATATCCCGTCTCCTAATTCACAATAAAAAGTTTGAGAATCAAAGAGAAACCATTCTGAAAAAGCTACATACGGTATGATTCCAACCATATGGCGTGGTGGGAAGCACAAAAGGACGTGTAAGGCTCAGCTTCTAACCCAAAGGTCAGCGGTTTGAATCCGCCCGATGCTCCCTGGGAGAAAAACATGACTGTCTGCATCGGTAAAGATGACAGCCTGGGAAACTTTGTCCTTAGGGTCACTGTGAGGAGTCAAATGTGTTTCAATGAGGCAACTGGTTTGGAGGTTGCTGTGGGCGTTCATTTGTTAGAGCCCGTAAGATCAGTGGATGAGGGACAGGAGATGAAGCACATTGTGTCATTGGACTGCTAACCTCCAGCAGTTTGAAACCACCAGCCCCTCCCAGAGAGAAAGAGGAGGCTTTCTAGCCCCATGCAGGGTCACATCTCAGAAACTCACCAGGAAGGTTCTACCCTGTCCTATACGATTGTGAGGCAGAAGCAACTCGATGGCAGTGAGTTAAACTCTCTATTGTTCTCAGGGGCCGTCAAGCAGATTCTGACCCAGAGCGACCCTGTGCACAGCAGGAGGAGACACTGCCTGGCCCTGTACCATCCTCACAGCGGTCATGCTTGAACCAGGTGCCCTGTGGACTTCAGTTAGTAAAAGAGCCTGCCTACGAACTGAAGGTTGGCTGTTCAAATCCAGTGGGCGTCTGCCTTCCACGGAGATTTTCAATCAACCGTTGAAAACCTTCTGCGGCCCAGTTGCATTCTGACCCAGGAGAGGGTGCCATGAGTCTGAGGGGCTTCCTGATGTTGTTTGTTGTTGTTGTTGTTGTCACTGTTGTTGGGCACCATCGAGTCGGTTCTGACTTGTAGAGACCCTCTGTACAACAGAAAGAAGCACTGCCCTGTCCCGCACCATCCTCATGATTGTTGCTGTCTTTGAACCCATCGATGCAACCACCATGTCCATCCTTCTTGTGGATCTTGTTTTCTGCCACCCCTCCCCTTGACCAAGCATGCCCTCCTTCTCCAGTGACAGATCCAGCTCTCTCCTGACAACACGTCCAAAGTGCGTGAGACCGAGTCTGGCCATCCTTACCTCTAAGGAGCATGCTGGCTGTACATCTTCCAAGACCAATCCATCTGTCTGTTCTCTTGGCAGTCCGTGATATTCTCGGTATTGTCGGCGCCATCGTTGGAACATTTCGATTCCTCTTCCGACTTCCTCATTCAAAGCCCAACGTCCACATGCATGGGAAGCAATTGGAAATACCATAGTTTGGGTCAGACGCACCTTCGTCCTCAAAGCAACACTCATGCTTTCCAATACTTGAAAGATGTCTTGTGCAGCAGATTTACCCCGTGCGATTCGTCCCTGGATTTCAACTGCTGCTTCCATGAACGTTGAGTGTGGAACCGAGCAAGAGGAAATCTTGGACAACTTCCATTTGTGCGTCGTGTATCACGCTATGACCTACCGGTCCAGTTGTGAGGATTTTAACGCCTTTTACGCTGAGTTGGAATTCATGCGGAAGGCTGCAATCCTTGAACTTCACCAGCAAGTGCTTTGAGTCCCCCTCGATGTATTAGTATTGCTGATACTAATGTATCATTACTGGCTCCTCAGTTGTGACAAAGTCCACCAGAATAAGGCAAGGCGTTAAAGGAGGACTTTGGGGGTTGGAGGGGAGGGGGCTGTTACGCGAGGAGTGCCTGAACTTTCCGCCCCATCTTTCTGCCAACTTCACACTGCTCTAAGTGAACGAAGTCCACGCGTGTTTAAGAGACAATGCAAAAGAGGGTGACGCCACAGGTGACCAAAGAAGATGAAAGGGAGAGCCTCCCAGCCAGTGCAAAGACTACGAGACAGGACCCCATTGGTCTGCCGGAGAGAGACACAGGCACAGAAAGGGGCACAGAAGGTGGGTGCAGGGTGAGTCCAGAGGGACAGCAGCAGGCTGCACAGGGGCTTAGGGTCTGCAGAGCAGACTGTTAGTCTTGGTCTAGGAACCGTGGAGAGCAAGGTGGGTCCAGAAATGATGGATTGAGACGCACACCTGAGTTGTTGGAAACCAGCAGATGCAACGCGCACGGTGGGGAGGGCTGGGGGAGGGGGGGCGGAGGGGGGGCGACTAGAGCTGGGCAAGCGAACTGGTAGAGTAAGTGGGAGTCACACCTCTAGCGTCCACATCTGGAAGGCCCTAATCCTTTGTCACTAGAACAGCTGCAGATTAGCGGGGGAAGGGAAGGGTGTCATCAACCTTCTGGAGGGACCAGAAGCTCTCTGGGAAAACCGAGGCTCGGAGCGAGGAGACGCGACCTAACTACAGCAGCCTTGGGCGTGGATTCAAACCCAGAGCTACCTCATCCCCCTGCGCTTTCCTAGGATTGGGATAACCCCAGCGTCTGAAGCCCAGGAAAGGGAAACGAGCATCCTGGGCGCTGGGCTTGGGGTGGGGTGCGGGGTGGCGAGCAGCAGGACGTCAGTGATAGTCCCCGCGCCTGCCTGAAGCCACTCTACACCTTCCTCAGACCCAGCACTCTCTCTGCTCAACAGATGAGGAAACTGAGGCCCACAGCGCACCCTGAAGGCCTCCGAAAGGGAGGGGTCCTCTCCCCGAAGTCTAGGGCCTCGATTTGGAATGAAGGCCCTGTTTTCCTCTGCTCCCGCCCCAAGACCCCAAGACAGGAAGGCAGTGGCCAGGGCAGCCCAGCTGAGGGGCGGAGCAGAGTGGGGAGAGGGAGGGGCCAGGCTCAACCGCAGGGCAGAATTTCTCAGAATTTACAGTAGGAGGAGGGGACTGGGGAGGCCAGGGCTGCCCCTGGGGCCTTTGCAGAGGGGAGGAAATGGGGCCATGGCGGAGGAGGTGGAGGGGGGGGGGACCTTGCTCAGGTCTTATAGGGGAAAGTCTCCGCTCTCCTCCTACCCTCTACCTCCCCCCACCCCCACCCCCCCACACACACACCTGAGTCCACGGGGTAGGTGGCACGTGGGATTAAAGGGCTCCTGTTCACGCAGGCACAGTCAGATGTGGGCCGGTCTGTCTCCACTCAAGCACCCGCCACACCCGCATCTGAACACACACGTGTGCACGCACGTAATACAGCTGATCTAAACATGTGTGTACACATGTGTACACGTCTGTGCGCGTGTCGTGTCACATGCGGGCAGCCAGGCCTGCGCACCTGTGTTTGCATGTGTGCTTCTGTGTCTAGTTCCTCTGCAGACGCTGCTGGCCACCGGTGCCGGTCAGTCACCAGCACATGACCAAAGCCAGGGCAGCAGGATCCCTGGGCCATGTGTGGGTCATCTCCTTCCACATGCCTTGATCTCTGAGCTCAGCACCCCAAGATTTCTGCTCCCTTCACCTCCCGAACATTCATCCCTGCTTTGTAAGTAGCAAACTCACGTGGGCTGTCTTAATCAAGGTAAAGATTCATGTAACGTTAAATTAGCCCTTTTTAAGCCTCCCACGCCGTGGCTTGGGTGCCTTCACGAAGACTCCCGATGCATTGTTATCACCCCAAAAGGAACGCTCATAGGTGAAGGACGGTTCCCCACTCCCCCCTCCTTCCAGGGCCTGGTCTGGGCTCCTTGTTCGCCCAATGCCCTTATTCTGAAATATGTCAGATAGGAGGAGCTGGGACATTGTGGGTGATAGTGTGCTCCCCAAAAAGAAATACCAGAGCCCCAACCCCCAAGCGCCCCTGAATGGTGTGACCTCGCTTTGAGACAGGGTTTCTAAAATGCTAACCATTTGCTAACCACAGGTCAGCAATTAAAAACCACCAGCCACTCTGCGGGAGACACTGCAGGCTTTCATCGCCTATAAAGAGTGATGGCCGGAGACATTCATAGAGGTAGGTCTACCCTGTCCTTTCAGGGCACGATGAGACTATAGAAACAAATTCATAGACACGCATATGGATATAAGGGAAAGGTTTATATACACGAGGAATGGATCATTGAGAAAGCATCCCAACCCAGTCCAGTCCAAAGCCATAAGTCCGACATTAGCCCATATGTCTGATACCAGTCTATAAAGTCTCCTTCCGACTCATGAAATCACAGGTCAGTGGGTGCAGAATCCCAGCTCTGGCAGGGGTCCCCTCATGGCTCCTCGTTTCCAGGGCTCAGGGTTCATCAGCAGTGTCCATTGGTGGTAGAAACATCTCAGCGCTGGCAGGGGTCTCTCTGTGGCTTTTGCAGCTTCAGAGGTCTGGTTCCATCAGGGCAAGGCCGTGGTGCTTCTCCTCTGGCTCTTCTAATTCCTCAGACGCTGCCATCTTGCTTTGTCAGTCGCCACTCCGAACAACTGAGAAGATGGCCTCTCATCTCCACCAGGGAAATACCTCGAGACTTCCCAGAATTCTCAGGAGAAAGCCATGCCCACACAGAGGCCTCATTGGCTATCTCCAGACTGACAGGCTAGACTCCACCCCTACATCCTCATCATGAGATTGACATCAAGAACAGGACTGCCAATGAGGCGGCCTCAACTCCATGGCAGGGAATTAGTCTGAAAGGCCCCAGCATGAGAAACACAATATACTCCTGGGCTTTGGGGGGGGGGGGGGGGG
>PVJH01014700.1:0-38603 GCA_004026705.1 Nesogale talazaci | reverse complement strand
CATCCCTGGTCATCACTACTAAGGTTTGACAACTGTGTTGTTGCTGTCATTGTGAGGGGCCGTGGAATCGGCTCTGATCCACTGCCACCCGATGTACAACAGAACAAAGCTCTGCCCGATTCTGGACCTCCCTCACAATTGTTCCTCTGCCTCCACCCATGGATGCAACCACCAAGGTCAATCTCCTTTAGGACCCTCCTCTCTTTTGCCTCCCCTCTGCTTTACCAAAGATGATGTCCTTCTCCAGAGACTGGTGTCTCCTGACAACTTGTTCAAGTTCTAGAGGAGGATGTCTTGTCATACTGGCCTATCAGGAGCACTCCGGGTGCATGTCTTCTTAGTTTCTACATGTTTGCTCATTTCACTTCAGGGAGCTCGTGCCGTCTCTGTCACTAGGGGCTGACATCTTCTCAAGGTCCCTCCTTGGTATGGTGCACATCAGGGCTTCATCTTCTCCTTACCATGAGGACGAAAACCACACTTCGCTTATCCATGCATCGGTTGATGGACATTTTCATTGTTTCCGCCCTTGGCTATGGTGAAGGGTGCAGCAATGAATCACTTCTGCTGTTGTAAGTCACCCAGATCAGAGGGGCCTGATTGCTGCAGCCATTAAGAAACTGACACAGGAGTCTTACACGGTGTGACCTTTCTGCGCCCACCCTTTTTCACTCACTTATGTTTTCCAAGACTCCATTCAAATGTCACCAACTCAGAAGGACCTTCCTGGATGTCCCCAGCCCCTATACACCCCAGACTTCTGCCCCCCGGCTCACAGTCCCTCAGCAGTACCTAATCCTTGGTTCTCAACCTGTGGATCTCGACCCCTTTGGTGGTCAAACGACCCTCTCACAGGAGTCACCTGTTTTATAACAGTAGCAAAATTACAGTGCTCAAGTAGCAACAAAAGTAATTCTATGATTGGGGTGGGGGGTCACCACAACCTGAAGAACTGTAGGAAAGGGTCATGATGGCATTAGCAAGGTTAAGAACCAGTGATCTAACATAAACCACTTGAAAGTTGTCTATCTCCTGCTGAAAACCATAGATCCCATTAAAACAGCCATCCAAGATACAGCAAGTGGTCTTGAATTTCATGGAGCCACAGAAGAAGAAAGACACCCAAATACCAGAGATCAGATAGATGGAATTGAACTACGGATCCAATTGCCTCCCTGAACAATTGTGGCCTCTGCCTTGTGCCCCGAAAAACTGGATGATGCCCTGCAATCATTACCAACAGAGAGATCTTGATCAAAAGTGTGTGTGTTGGGGGGGGGGGTAGGTGTGGTATCTTGAGGAACTGATCTTTAAATTCTTACTTAAAAGCACACTTACTGGACACATGGAGAGTGGAGAGATTCCAATCTATTTTCTTGGAACAGCTTTTGAGCTTTGAATTGAAATAACCCCCGTGAAGTCATCTTTAAACTATCCGGTAAGTTAGCTCAGGGAATAAAGAATATCTGAGTTGAGCACTTAACAGCATATCTCCCAGTCTGTCGCCCTTAGAAGAGCTGGGTGGGTTCAAACAGCCAACTCTTTTGTTACCCAACAAAAGCTTCACTGTTGCGCCACCAGGGATCCTATATATACTCATATGTAATTGTGTTACTCGGAGTAGACTAGAGAAACAAACTCATAGACACTCGTATGTGCATAGGAAAGAACTTCATATACGAGAGCAAGTGAAAATTGAAAAAACATTCCAGCCCAGTCCAGATCAAGTCCATAAGTCTGAGATTAGCCCATCGGTCCAATATCCATCTATAAAGTCCTCTTCAGACTCACAAAGCACATGCAATGACACCAAATGCAGGAAGATCGCAGGCCAGTGGGTGGGAAGTCTTGTGGATCCAGTGGCATGGTAAGCATCTCAGCGCTGGCAGGGGTGGCTTACTCCAGCTCGGGGCACTAGCATAGTTCCATGTATCTTGTCAGTTGCAATGTTTCCCAGGGAGTGAGCAGAGAGAGAGTGTGTGTGTCCCGGCTTCAGGGAGGAATGCAGGAGTTCCCAGAAGAAGGTCATGTCCACACAGAGGCATCCTTGGCTATGACCTGATTGACAGACTAAACTCCACCCCTTCACGCTAAATGCTGAAATTGACAGCAGACCATGTAACTATCACAGTAGTCTATTAGATGTGTTCATGATTAGTTGACATCCTGTTACTTCTAACTCAAAAAAACCTTATGTGCAAGATATTGAAACACTGCCCAGTCCCGCACCATCGTCATAATCATTTCAATGTTGGAACCCATCACCGTCACCTCCGTGTCAATCAACCGCATAGAGGGCCTTCCTCATTTCCTCTGACAGTCTACTTTCCCAAGCCGGATTTCTGTGGTAGTTACATAATTTCGTGTCAACTTGAAGTGTAGGGGTGGAGTCTAGCCTGTCCATCAGGTCCCCTATCCTCGTGAGAGTGACCTCCTGAGGAGGGTCCTGGGAAACAACCCCATCCCCACCCAATTTCTCTGCTTCACCTTCCAGATGGTAAGCCACTCAGAGACCTGCCCAGGACCTGCCAGAGCCCTGGAGATGCGTCCACTACCGTTGGATTCATGGAACTTTGCACAAAACAACCTGTGGTCTTCCTGCATTCTGCATCATTGCATGTGGCTGTGTGAGTCTCCAGAGGGACTTATTGGTGAGCATCAGACTTAGGGATTTGAGTTGGACTGGTCTGGGATGTTTTATGGATGCATAATTACTTATTGTCATAAAACTCTCTTTTAGGAGTGGTTTTTACACCTCTGGATTGGTTTCTCTAGTAGACCTGGCCTAACATAATACCCTACTCCAGATTAGATAACATGATATCCTCCTGATAACATGTCTGAAGTATATGAGATGAAGTCTCACCATGCTTATTTCTAAGGAGCACTCTGACTGCATTTCTTCCCAGTAACATGTGTTCATTCTTCTGATAGTTCGGGGTAGATTCAATCTTCTTTGCCTGCGCCATGAATCGAAAGCATCCATTCTTCTAGAGTCTTCCTTATTATTGTCAAGCATTCCCATGCAGCAGAGATGATCAAGGATACTATGGCATGGGTCATTTGCTCCTTCGCTCTCAAAGTGACATTTTTTAATTTGAACATTTTAAAGGGATCCTGGGCAACAGGTTTTCCCAATGCAATACATTGTTCCATGTCCTGATTGCTACTTCCGTGAGCCCTGATGGTAGGTCCAAGCAACACGAAATCCTTGACCAGGTCAGACTTTTCTCCATTTATCAGGATGTTGCCTATTGATCCAGGATTCTGTTATTTCTATTGAAATGTAATTCATAATGAGATCATGGAATCCATCATTCAGTCTTTGCTGTGGGTCAGCAAGTGACTCCAGTCCTCCTTGCTTCCAGAGAGCAAGGTGTGTCATCTGCATATCATGGGTTGTTAATGAGCCTTTTTCCAATCCTGTGTCTTTCTTCATATAGTCTAGCTTCTCAGATCCTTGCATACAAATTGAAGTGCGGTGAAAGAATACAGCTTGGACACACATCTTGCCTGATCCTAAATCAAATGTTATGTCCTTGTTTCCTTAGAATGATTGCCTCTTGGTCTATGTACAGGTTTCTCTCAAGCATGTTTCAGTATTTTTTTTTTGCATTACTGCCTTCTGGTGGTCATGGGAGCTACCCAGTCTTGCTCCTGAGAGCTGCTGCTGGATTTGAACCGCCAAGCACCTGGGCCATGGTCTCGCACTCAACCACTTACGCCACCGGGGCTCAGCCCCTGATTCAGTATTTTTTTAAATCCCTATTCTTTACAATATTTTCCATGGTTTGTTATGATCCACGTAGGAGAGTGACTTCACACAGTCCATAAATCGCAAGTCAATATCACTCAGGTGTTCTCTGCTTCCAGTCAAGATCCATCTGACAGCGGCAATGATATCCTGGTTCCAGGTCTTTGTCTGAATCTGGATTGAATTTACGCCACTCCACACTGGATGCATGGGTGCACCGATGTCATCATCAACAAAAGTAGGCACACACGTGATTTCAATGATAATTTGCATCTTCTATTGGATCGCCTTTCTCTGGAACGGGCATACATCTGGCTCTCTGCCAGTCAGTTGGCCTGGGTTTCTGGATTTCTTGACATAGTCATATGAGCACTTCAGCACAGTATCTGTTTGTCGGAGTGTCTGAATTAGCATTCTATCAATTCCTGGAGTCTTTTTCCCTCCAATGTTTGAGCATCGTTGGACTGTTCCTTTGTATGAGTCCGGGTAGACTAGAGGAACAAATTCAAGGACACGCATATTGATATAAGGAAAGGGTTTATATACAAAAGGAATTAGACATAGAGAAAGCATCCCAGCCCAGTCCAGTTCAAAGTCATAAATCTGATATTAACCCATATGCCCAAAATCAGTCTATAAAGTCTTCTTCCGACTCACGAAGTCACAGGTCAGTGGGTGCAGAATCCCCGTGCTGGCAGGGCACCGCGCCTCCAGGGCTCAGGGTCCATCAACAGCAGAAGCAGCTCATCTCTGGCAGAGGTCTCCATCTGGCCACCCCAGCTTCAGAGGTCTGGCTCCATCAGGACAAAGCTGTGTGGTCTCTCCGCCGGCTCCTCCAGCTTCTCAAACACTGCCAGCTTGTCTTGTCCATAGTTAATTGTCTCTGAGACTAACTCCCAGCAGCTGAGGAAGATAGCTTCTCATCTTCACAAGGGAAATATCGCGAGATTTCCCAGAAGTCTCAGGAGAAAGTCATGCCCACATAGAGGCCTCATTGGCTACTCCATGGCTATCTCCAGATTAACTGGCTAGACTCCACCCCCACATCTCAATCATAAAATTAACATGACTGCCACATCCTTCAATGCTACCAGTTCTTGATGATATACTGCTCCATGACATGATTGAAGGTAGGCCAATTCTTTGGGGTATGGCGATTTTGTGTATTTTTCCCCATTCTTTTGAGGTTTCCTGCATCATTTGATATGTTGCTCATCATCATTGTTGTTAGATGCTACTGAGTTGGTGACAACCCGCAGTGATCCCGTGTCCAGCAAAACAAAACACTGCCCAGTTCTATGCCTCACAACTTGTTCCTATGTTTGAGCCCATTGTTGCAGCTGCCATGTTCAGTCGATCGCACCTGGGGCCTTCCTCCCGTTGCTGCTCCTCTCCTTTACGCAGCATAATGTCCTTCTCCAAGGACCGGTCTCTTCTGAAAACGTGTCTACAACGTTTAAGACAAATCCTCCCTATCCTTGCTCCTAAGGAACATTCTGGCCACACTTCTTCCTTTTAGTAGTTGTCCATAGTACTTTCAATTTTCTTCTCCAGAACTACAATTCAAATGTGCCTATTCTTCTTTAGTCTTCTTTATTCGATGTCCAACTTTCACATGCATGTGAGGCAATAGGAAAAAAAAAAACATGGCTTGGGTCAGGTGCACCTAAGCCCTCAAAGTAGTAACATCCTTGCTTTTCAAAACTCTGAAGAGATCTTGTGCAGCAGAATACCTAATGCAACTCATCTTTTGATCTCTTTCTGTTTCTCCCATGAGCATGCAGTATGAGTCCAAGCAAAATAAGATCTTTGACAATTTCAACCTTTTTTCTACTTATCATGAGGCACCTAATGGTCCAGTTGTAAGGAATTTGGTCCTCTTATATTGAGCAATAATCCATTTTGAAGGCTGCAATCCTTGATCTTCATCAGCAAGTGCTTCAAGTCCTTTGTTTCAGCAAACAAGCTTGTGTCATCTGCATATCACAGGTTGTTAATAAGCCTTCCTCTGATCTTGATGCCACACCTTCTTCATAGAAGAGGAATGCAAAGCAAAGCAACATTCTTTTGCTCTCAGAAGCAATATTGCAACTAGACACTTGATTTTTTTTTTCCTTCAGTCTTTCAGCCTGAGAACTCTCCAGCATGCTGTTCCCTCTGGGTTTCTTCTCTAACTTCAGATCCTTACACATTTCATTGAAATACGACTTTATCTTCTTGAATCGCCTCTTGAAAACTTCTGTTCAGCTCTTTTATTTCATCATTTTTTCCATTCATGCGATACATTCTACGCTCAACAATAACTTTCAGAGTCTCTTCTGAAATCCATCTTTGATCTTTTATTTCTTTCCTGTCTCTTTGGTGACCTTTTGTTTCCTTCATTGTGATGTTCTTGATGTCCTCCCACCAGTCCCTAGTGTTCAATGAGTCAAATCTATCCTTGAGGTGATCTCAGAACCATGTGGGACAGACTCAGAGTCAAACTTCAGCTCTTGTGGACTTGTTTTCATTTTTTTTTTTCTGCTTCTGACTGAACATTCAGACCAACCAAACTCAATGTCATCGAGTTGATTCTAACTCACGGTGACCCTGCAGAAGAGATTAGAATCACCTCTATGAATTTCCAAGACTATAACTTTGTGGGAGTAGAAAGTCCCCTCTAAAAGAGGGAGCTAGCCTTCCTACTCATACAGAAAGAGCCTCAAGACTCATTGTTCAAGGGACAGCAAATCACAGAGCAAGAACAAAGATAAAAATCCAATTTTGGATTTTAAACCCGAGGGCATCTATGCCTACAACCTATGTAAATTCTCAGAAGGAATACCAGAAAAATCCACAGATAATGGGACAGTGGTTTCCTCTGGGAAGGCGGTAGGAATGGGGAGAAGAGTGCTTTCTCTTTTTGCCTTATTGCATTCAAATATCTGTGTGGTTTGAATCTAAAACAAGAATGCACCATGTGCTGCTTAAGAAGTAATAGAAAATCAGGGGAAACGGGGGGAGGTAAAGGAGTGGTGAAGTTTTTGTTTGGGGGTGCTTTTTTTTTTTACTTTCTAATGTCTTTTGAATAGTTTGGATAGTTGCTTTAAGCATAGTGGAAAGATTCCATGTCCCTACATATTTCTTTCATAGCAACTCTTTTGCCAGAAAAGTATCATTCATTCAGTAAATATTTTACTTGAGGTGTGTTGTAAAAAAAAAAAAAAAAAAGAAGAGTCCCATCTAGTTCCCTCTACTTGAACATGCATACAAGCAATTTGTAGTCTGTTCCATGGTTGATCCCTGGTCTTGTTTTAACAAATGATGTTGAGCTTCCGCATTGTCTCTTTCTACAGATCAGTTCTTTTTTGTTGCTGTTCCTGTGTGCTACATCTGGTAGGGTCCATTTGTATAATTGACTTTTGAGTTGTTGGAAAAAGGAATTTTCAATTCATAAATTGGTGATCTCTAACTACTGGTCTTTCTTTGTTTCTAACTTTTGCATTCCAATCATTAGTAATTATTCATGCATCTTGATTATATGTCTGATCAATTTTAGACTGAAGAAACTGATAAAAGCTTCAACCTCTTCATGTTTGGCATTAGTGTTTGGCGTGTAAGTTTGAAGAACAGCTATTTTGACATGTAGGAATGTGAATCGTATCCTCTCGCTGATGGTGTTATATTTTTAGAAATGTCCTTTTATAGCAAAAGGGACATCTTTTTTTTCAACTTGTCATTTATGGCACAGTAGACATATTGTCTAATTCAGAAAGGCTAGGACTAGTCCATTTCAGCTCACTAATTCCTACAATATCAGTCTTGGTGCATTCTGTTTCGTTGTTGACAACTCACAGTTTTCATACTTCATACATTTCACTTTCTGATTATTAGCGCATGTTGAAAGCTGTTTCATCTCACTTGAGTCATGCCACAGCAGCAAATGAAGGTCCCATGAGCTTTATTCCATGCATGCCATTAAAATAGCTCGTCGAGGAGGCAGTTCTTCCTTGGTGATATTGTGAGTGCCTCCCAACCTGAGGGGCTTGACACCTGGCACTACATTAGACAAAGTTCCACTGCTACTCATAAAAATTCCACTGGCCAGATTTTTTAGAATTAGATTGCAAAGTCTTTCTGGCCACTCTATCGTATCTGAAGCTCTGCTGAAATCTGCCTGCCATGAATGACCTAGCTAGAATTTGAAATGTTAATGGATATGTTCCAATATCATAGCAGCATACAATCTGCCACAGTATGAAAAACTGACAGAAGTGTGGTGGATATACATGTTTATAGAAAAAGATTTAAGTTATCAAGAAATCCCTTTTACTCAGACCCATAATCAATGCTGAGTGCCTTTGATTAGGAAGCTTGCAGGGGTGGGGGAGAGGAGGGAGAGACAGGATGTTACTGGATGCTTATGGATGGAGCTAATGAACTTTGCCACCATTTGTCTGTTAATTTGAGCAAGGACCAATGATCCTGAAGGAAGAAGTCCAAGCTACAATGAAAATGTCAGCCAAAAACAAGACTCCAAGAACTGATGGATGTATTAGTCTGTGTAGACTATAGAAACACATCCATAGCAACTCATGTGTGCGTAGGAGAGAGTTTTATATAAAGGGTACATTAAAAAAGCATCCCAACCCAGTCCAGTCCAAGCCCATAAGTCCGTTATTAGCCCATATTTCCAATGCCAATCTATACAGTCCTTTTCAGACTCACAAAGCACATGCAGTGATGCCAAATGCAGGACGGTCACAGGTCAGTGGGTAGAAAGTCTTTGGATCCAGTGGCATTGTAAGCATCTCAGCGCTTACAGAATGACATCATTCCTGATGTCAGATGGACCTTGGCTGAAAGCAGAGAATACCAAATGATACTTACTTGTGTTTGATTGGCGATGCTAACACGTTGGACAGTGTTGATCAGAGCAAGCTATGGGTAGCCTTGTGAAGAATTAGAATCCCAGAAGGCCATCTTGTGCTCACGCAGAAGCTGTACATAAATCAAGAGGCAGTTGTGCGACCAGAACAAGGGCATATGTTTTAAAATCAGGAAAGGTGTGCCTCAGGGTTGTATCCTCTCACCGTAATTACTCAACGTGTATGTTAGCAAAGAATCAGAGCGGTTGGATTCTGTGAAGAAGAATGCTGCATCTGGATTGGGAAACGGCTTACCAACAACCTGTGCCATGCAAGCAACACAACCTTGCTTGTGGAGAGTGAAGAGGACCGAAAACACATGCTGATGGAGATGAATGATTGTAGCCATCAGGTCTTCAATTGTGAAGACCAAATGCTTCACAACTGGACAGACAGGCCACAACTGATAAATGGAGAAAAGATTGAAGTGTCGACGATTTCATCTTGCTTGAGTCCCCAATCGATGCTCTTTGAAGCAACAGTCATGAGATCAAACGGCCTTCAGTGAATCTGCTGCACAAAATCCCTGTCATGTGTTGAAAGTCAAGGATATTACCTTGAGGCCCTAGGTGTGCCTGACCCAAGCCATGGTCTTTTCAATTGTCTCATATGCATGTGAAAGTGGGATATCGAATAAGGAAGACCAAAGAAGAATTGATGCATTTGAAGCATGGTGCTAGCATAGACTATTGAAAGGACCATGAACTGCCAAAAGGACAGACTGGTCTGTCTTAGAAGTACGGCCAGAGTGCTCCTTAGAGGTAAGGATGGAGAGACTTTGTCTCACGTACGTTGGACATGATGTTGGGAGAAACCAGTCCCTGGAGAAGGACATCATGCTTTAGAAAGCAGTAGGTGGTGAAAAAGAAGATTCTTGACAAGATGGATTGACACAGTGGCTGTAACAATGGACTCAAGCATAATAAGAACTGTGAGGGGAGCACAGGACCAGGGAGTGTCTTGTTCTATTGTGTATCGGGTCCTTAAGAGTCAAAACAGACACAAAAGCACCTACCAACAACAACAAGCATGGTAACACTCGCCGAAGCAAAAGTCAGCTCAAGCGACCCAAGAGACCAGGGAATTGAGAGGACTATTGAGTTGACCGAATGTGGAGAAGCCAAGAGGGCCAGAGAGAGGCTTGCCTTCAGGGATGGCCAGAACCTGTCTTAGCGAAAGAACTGTATCCTGAGCATTTCTGATCCTGACTTGTATCCTGTCAATTTCCTCCTTAACCCCACAGTCACAAGTATTGTCTGGGAGTTACATGTGGCTATTGCCATGACTTATGAAACTCAGGGGAGAAGTAGAGAGCACAAAGGTCAGAACAGGTAACAAGGTGGAAAGCAGAGGTCCTGCTCCACAGGAATCAGCCTGGGTCTAGTGCAGATGGTGACTCTCTCTCCTCTTGTGCAGTTAGACCAGGAGGTCAGAGGCTGCCGCTGCCGCCAGGCTGTTTGACACAGGACGTGTGGCCACCCATGGGAGATGAGTCAGGCTATCTTTGTGGTCAGTCAAACCCCCTTCCTTTCTCAGAGGAGCCAGCTCAACACCGCTTATGCAGTGGGTTTATTTTCACCTGGCCCTGCACACCACAGGACGGAGGGGGGTGGGGACAGTTACAGCAGAAATACACCCAGAAACTCCCTCCCAGTCCCCACATCTCACTCAGAGAGGATGCTAAAGTCCTCACCACAGGCCACAAAGGTTCTGCATGGCTGGCCCTGCTCCCTCTCTGCTCTCCCCTCCTCCTCTCACTATTCACCCTGTTCCAGCCCAGGAGGCTCCCTTGCTGCTCTCCAACCCAACAAGGCCTGCCTCAGGGCCTTTGCACTGGCTGTTTCCTCCTCCCACAGTGCTCTTTCCCTAGGTGAGCCATTCTCAACCTGTGGGTCGTGACCCCTTTGGTTGTCATCTTTCACAGAGGTCAAGGAATTCATAACAGTAGCAAAATTGCAGTCATGAAGTAGCAACAAAAACAATTTTATGGTTGCGGGGTGTCACCACAACATGAGGAACTGTATTAAAGAGTTGCGGCATGAGGAAGGTTGCGAACCGCTGGTCTAGATACGTGCCCAGCTCTTTCCTTCCCTTCCTCAAGTCTCTGCTCAAATGTCTTCTTACTTCTCTGATCACAACTTACACACCCAAAATGTCTCACCAACCTTGACAAATGGGTAGAAGAATGACTGCAGAGTTTGATCCAAGGTTCTACAGCCGTGGTTCTTAACCTGTGGGTCGCAACCCCTTTAGGGGTCACATGGCCCTTTCATAGGGATCACCTAAACCCATGGGAAAACACACACCATATTTCCTATGTTCTTAGGAATCAAGCTCCTTTCTTGATCTCCAGGCGGATCCACCCACATGCAGATATGGTGATCTGGTGAGAAAGAAGCTATCTCAACCTTCGCACTGAAGTTGACTTTTTACATATACTGTCGTGAAAGGTAGCCATGTAGTTCACTGTTGTTATATTAGGACTAATAGCCATGCGGCATCACGCTTCAAGACAAATGTTCATTTATTTGTAATTAAAAATAAACATTTCACAGTATATAATTACGTATTATTTTGTGATGAATCACAATGCTTTCATTATATCCAATTTGTAACAATGAAAATGCATCCTGCCTATCAGATCTTTACATTATGGTTCGCAACAGTAGCAAAATGACAATAATATCATGGTCAGGGGTCCCCAACCACATGAAGAGTCACTTACAGGGTCCCGGCATGAGGAAGATTGAGAACCACTCCTCTACAGGATCATCTTGATCACAAGTGGGAGGAGAGAGCGTGGGGGAGAATTTAAATTCATCATGGGATTCCGATGTTCCGAAGCCCTAATGACTGAAGGAATCCCTGAAGCTGTTATTTGGAGAGTGTTTGTACACCTTTTGAGTCAAGGCAGACTCAAAAATGGCCCCTGCGAACAGAAATAGCACGTGAAGTCTTCTTAAACATCAGCAACAGAGCCGAGCTCCGGTGGCGTCGTGGTTGAGTGCGGAACTGCGGCCCACAGGGTTGGCAGTTCAAATCCAACAGCAGCTCTCCAGGAGCAAGGCCAAGCCTCCCATTCCCACCAGGGGCCAAAAAAAAAAAAAAAGATCAGCAATGTTGTTGCTGCTGCTTTACATGCCCATTATTGCAGCCACTGTGTCCATGCGTTGAAGGCCTTCCTCTTTTCCACTGACCCTCTACTTGGTCCAACATGATGTCAGGGACTGGCCTCCCCTGACAACATGTCACCATCCTTGTTTCTCCGCGCTGGTGGCCTATGGGTTCCATGTTGGGCTCATAAACACAAGGTCAACAGTTCAAAGCCACCAGTCACTCCTCAGGAGAAAGACTTGGGTCTCTAGTCCCATCAAGAGTGACAGGCTTGGAAAGTCGCAGGAGTGGTTCGACTCGGTCCTGGGAGAGTCGCTATGGGTCTGAGTTATCTCGATGAGGGTGAGTTTTGACTCTCCTCATCCCTAAGGAGCCAACGATTGTTTAGCTTACTGGGTAAAGAATCTCTCTCTGTCTGCAGCACTGTACTCTGTCAAGGTCCATCCATATGGTATCAAACTGACAATAGCAATACAAATAATTAGAGAAGAAACTTAGGGGGCAGTGACCTATTCCCTAACTTCCACGTAAATGTAAATTGTGCCCAGTCACCTAAATTGTTAATCCATACAAATCAGCAATCTGTGTATTCTTGTCTAAAAAAAAATCTGTCCTGGGCATGTAGAGTTTCTTTTTCTTTTTAAATTCTGTTGCCGTGACTAAAGTAATGGTTGCAGCAAAAGAACTACCATATGCTTCATAGGAATAATTTATAACGTCTTCAATAAAATAATAGTGGTGCCTTTAAAGTGAACCAGGGAAATAGGCAAACCACCGATATGTGAATGGATTTCAAGCACTTAATCATAGCCCCAATCTAAGAAGGATTAGCTCTGATGACGTGGCTCCGCTCAATGCCTACTCCCACAAAGTGATCACTGAAGACATGGGTGCCGTAGCAAAACGCATGCTGAAGAAAGATGGCGCCCAGTAGTCAGAGAGAATGGTGTCTGGGTTCTGAAAGATTGTCTTAAAACAGTGGCCATCTAAAGGAGACCTCAGCTAAGTCCACAAGGAAGATGCACACCGCCATGTGCGACCCAAGAATTGTAGACATTGAAATCCTGACCTTGAGGAGGGAATGGCAATAGAGCTTAGATCTGAACATCTGGTTTAGGGAAGGCTGCAGATTCGATGAAGGCCTAAGATCCATTTGCAGAGTCTCTCGTGTGGATTAGATCACTGGTGAATCCCCTCTGACTATGGCCCATAGATGGGAAAGGCCTTGTTACCAGAAAGAGAACATTGGAGGGTGGATTGCCACCATTGGAGCAATATCACAATGAGACACCTTACCATTGGTTTCCCTCTTGACCCAATGCGTCATTGCTTTCGATATTCTCTGCTGCTTAATCAATTGAGGCATTTGTTTCACTGTGTCCTTGTTGTTGGGCCGTGTGTTAGTATTCTGTCGTGAGTTTGTATGATTTTCCGTATAGAAAACCCAGCTTGAAGCCTCCAGAGACAGCAACTGGACCGATTGATTCAAAGGGACCTGGTGGGGGAGACTGTCAGGAAGTGGGGAGCTAACAACCACAGGCACAAGGAAGAAGAAACGCCCAGGAACTGATCATGGTGGTGAGTGCACAACTCTTATGAATACGATTGAGCCATTGGAATGTCTGACATGTGACTCGTAGGTTGGTGAAGCGGTAAAAGATAAGCTACTTGTTTTAAAAAGCAAAGTAAGCTTAGCTGTGATCTGATGTGAGCATGACAGGAGCCTCTCAGTAAAAGAGGCTGGACAACTCAGAGGCTGTCACCAATGTCCCTACCTTGTGCACGTAGAAACTGTGGAGTGCGTGTGTATTCTACTATGTTTACCCGCACACACAAAAACAAAACCGAAATGAAGATATTTTTCAAAGCTTTATTATTGTCAAACACGGGTGGGGAAGAGCGATCGGCAGACACTGAGGACATCGCACCAGATACCGTGAAACAAAACATCTACGGACAGGGTCGAATGCAAAATCCACCTGCTCTGCAAGCTCTCAGCCAACCCACAGTAGAAATACATAAATAAATCCTTATGCAATTAAAGAAAAAAAGGGGGAGGAGTGGAGAGGACCAACGTGAAATCACATGTCGCTGTGGTTAGGTGCCCTCGGGCTGGTCCCAGCGACTCTGTGGACCACAGAATCAGAGCCTGCCCCCTCCTGTGGCATCTCTACAGCTGCTGAGATGCTTGAGTCCATTGTGGAGGTCCCCCAAGTGACGGGACACAGCCAAAGAGGCACGTGGAGGCCCAGCTGACAACTGGCCTTCTGGCTGGAAGAGCAGAGTGGTTCTTGGAAAGTTGGAGCCTGGAAGGTTGCCAGCCACCAGGACAGGATAGGGCACATGACTCTTCCACGCCATGGCGCCAACTTCCTCTTTCTAGCAAACCCCTTAGTGTGGAAGAGATTCCCCCTTGGCCAGTGGCGCCTGGACACATCGTGGAAACTCGGAAAGGGCTGTTGGACAGAGGATTGCCTGCTACTCACTCCCAGAGCTGCTGCCGGTGGAGTGGTCCCCATGTGGAGCTGCTAACCGCAGGGTCCCCAGTTGGAGCCCACCAGCCTCTCCCCAGGAGGACTTTCTTCTCCCATGAAGAGCGACAGTCTTAGAAATTCACTGCGAGGCAGTGCCGCTGTGAGTCAGGGTCAACTCAATGTCAGTGAGTTTGGTTTGGGGCTTTTATTCTGCTCCAGCAGTCATCTCACATCAATAAACACATTGAAGAGAGAGAGAGAGAGAGAGAGAGAGAGAGAGAGAGAGAGAGAGAAAAGAGGAGGAGGAGGAGGAGGAGGAAGAAGAAAAGAGAAGAGAAGAGAAGGGGTTGGGCTAGAGAGAAGGAAGAGTTTTGGAGGAGGAAAGGATGTTTGTCCTAAAGAAATCCCTGCTCTGGAGCTAGGGGCACAACCGTGCTCCTGCAGAAAGGAAGAGAGGGAAGTTCACACTGACTGAGCGTGGACTGTACCACTTTTGCCTTCATGCAAAGTGCTGGCGCGCAGTGATGACTTAGACATGGTGATCTTGACTCTAGAGAGGAGAAGCCTGAGGCTCTTTCCACCACACCAGCTATTTTCATGCCAAGAAATAGAAGGCGTCAAGGGTCCAAGTGATCCTCTGTCTCAAGAACAGGGTCAGAGGTGGAAGTTTGCAAGAAGTAGCCTTGGGATCAAGAGTGAGGACGTTGTGAAGGAAATGGATTTTCTCATCTCGAGAGGTGTTCAAGCAGAGTCTGCCCAGCCACTTCTCTAAGGACTCAGAGTCCTTCTGCCAATGCTTTGATGCCCTTTTCTTCTCTGGGCTTTCCCAACTGGAGCTGGAAGCTGGGAAGGACCTGAGAGACCCTTGAGGAGGGAAGGGACCCCGGGGGCCCTACAAAGTGGCCCTTTCTCCTGTCCAACTAGGAATGTGTGTGCACCTGCATCAAGAGCAGCCGGGAGCATGTAGGAAAGAAGCCACTGACCCCCAGATACCACTGATCTCTCTAGATCCAGGGTCCAACTCCAGACCTGGAGGGAGCCATCTGGACTGGGGAAGTCTGATCCCCAAAATGAGTGGTGAACTAGCCTCCAAGAGAGCCCCAACGAATGAGGACTCAGACATCCTGAAACATGCCCTCTGCATCCAGCATGGCCCTCAGTAGATCTCATCCCAAGCCTCTAAGAACAGGAACCCCTAGTCCAAGAAGGGGGGTCCTCTACACTGGTCATTGAGCCAGACACAGGCGGGAGTGGGTACAAAGAGAGCAGAGGGGTGAGTAAGGAGATGAATGAATTATAAATTGGTTCATAAATGAGAATTTGAAGCAATGAGCACAGGAATGGGTTAAGTGAATGAAAGAAGAGATGGGTGGATAAGTAGTGAGGTGGACTGATGGGTGAGTGGGCAGATAAGTGGTGAGACGGATAGATGGGGCGATGTATGTGGTTAGGTGGCTGGGTGGGTGACAGATAGGTGGTTACATAGGGTCTTGTCTCTAGTGTTGCTCTAGCATATGTGCCACAAGTGGATAGTTTTCCTAGTCAAGAAATTGATTCTCTCACAGTTCAGGAAGCCAGAAGTCCACATTCAGGGTGCCAGCTCTAAGGGAAGATGTTCTATCTATCATCTATTGATCTATCAATCAACTATCTTTCTTGGCTCTGACAGAACCTCCCTCTCCCCCTTCAACATCCATGGGCTTGGAGCACCTTGGAGACCTTCATGTCTTGGCATCAGTTTCCCCCAGAGGTCTAAGAGACTCCCAGCACAGGGACCCCGGGTCCAGTTGTTCCCCCTTGGTGACACTGTGCTTCCTTTCCCCCTCTGCTCAGTTATATAATCTCCATTATATCTCAAAAGAGATTGACATAAAACACAACCTAGTTCTGGGGAGGCCATCCTGCGTCGTTATCCTAACTGCCTTTGATCTTGCCTCATGAGCAGCGTAGAGGTTAGGACTGACAGTACAAAAGATGGCTATAGAGTACTGAGAACCACGGCCTGGTTAAGATTGATAGGTATTTGAATGGGGGGGGGGCACAATTCAATCCATAACAAGTGGGTTGATGAGTAGATGGATGACTGTATATGCATTTGGGGAAGTGGAAGAATGGATGGAAGGGAGGGAGGGACGGAGGGAGGGAAGAAGAAGGAAGGAAGAAAGGAAGGAAGGAAGGAAGGAAGGAAAGAAAGAAAGAAAGAAAGAAAGAAAGAAAGAAAGAAAGAAAGAAGGATGGATCGGCAGTTAGATGGGTTGATGAGTAGCTGGGTGAGTGGGTGGGCAGGTGAATGAAGAGAACAAGTGAAGGATGGGGTAAACAGAGGACTTCCCACAGCACAGACTTGAGAGCAGACTGGGAGCCATAGATAAGGTCCAAGGTGACAGGCCCTCTCACCGCCCCCATCAACCTGATCAGAAACGTGGACGCGCATTCTTCCATTCAAATCACTTTCTGCTGCACACGTCTGGTCCTGCGCAGGGAGCCCTCAGAGGGGACCCCGACTACCTTCCCAGCCCCGAGGCACCCTGGCTAAGGCTTGAGACTTGACCCGCAGTTTATGGGGCAGAGAGGGCTGACTCAGACCCTCCCGACTCGGGCAGGGCACACCAGGGGGCAGTGCCATGGGGTCAGCAGTAGGAGCCAGCAGCAAATCTGAGGGCTCAGAGCCCTGGCACCCACTGGACACAGGGGCCCACAGCCCCCAGCAAGGCCTGAACTCCGGTCTGGCCCCAGCTCGCTCATCCAAGAGGTGATAGCTGAGCAGGGTGGCTGGGAGAGCCAGGTCAATTCTCTTGGGGGGTTGGGGTGTGGGCTCCTGGGGAGGCCTGGGGGAAGTGGCCAGGCCTGTCCACCTATGAGCTGCCAGGCAGCCCCGGCATCCTGGAACCCCAGCGTCCAGGGAACACGGCCTCAAAAGGCTGTCCTGGGAGCGAGGTAGGGGGGCCCTAGCCCAGGGGGACTCCCACAACAGGGCTTGCAAGGGCAGGGCCCGGGGGCCCCCAGCCATGGGCAAGAGGCCGAAACGAAGCTTGAGCGCCCGCAGCTCGGCTCTGAGCAGGGTGTTCTCCTCCAGCAGGGCCTCCAGCCGGCCCTCCATGGCCGCGTCGTTGAGACGCCGTTTCTCCCGGGACCGTTTAGCCGCCTCGTTGTTCTTCCGCCGCTTCTCCCAGTAAATAGAGTCCTTCTTCTCCTCCGGCATGAACTCCCGCTGCCGCCGCATGGCCGGGCCCCTGCCCCGCGCAGCACGCGAGCTCTTGCTCCCCTGAGGGACACCGGTCAGGCCCAGGAGACCCGCGTCCATGGCTGCGGTTCCGGTCCTGGAGGAGAAGAAGGAGGCCGAGGTCTGAGCTGGGGCCGCCTTCCGCCCCTCACCCTGGGTCCCGTCCACCGCCACCAAGCAAGTGGAGGCTGTTGGGATGGGAGTGGAAGTGGGGGGGGGGAGGGAGTAAGGAGAACGAGCTGGAGGGGATGGTGAGGGTTGAGTTGGGGTTTGTGGTGGGCACCCCCAGGGTACTGAGATGATTTGGTGTCCACTGGAGGAGTTGGCAAGGCAGGGGGTTAAAAACAAGCCATCTCCATCTTTGTGGGGACAGATTGGGGGAGGTATCCTCCCTCTGACAGGCATGGGGTTGGGGGAAGTCTCCCTACCACTGAGGTCAGCAGGAAAAGTCAGGATCAGTTCCACTTGAGGTCCAGGGTGGGCTTCTGGGGTGATCCGGGAGATGAGAAGAGGGAAGACCAGTCCTACAGAGAGAGTGGGTGCATCTGATGTTAACTGAGCCCCGCTGGACATGCAGGTGGCTCACCATTCCCACCTCACTCTGGGGCCAGAGTCCTGTCCTTGTCCATCTGTCCATCCACCGCAGACCAGACCCCTCATCCACCCATCCAGTGGCTCACCAGAGCCCACCCATCTGCCTAGCCACGGGCTAGACCTACCCCACCCAGTCAACTGACTTGCTGTGGTTAGGGGGTCCCCCGAGTCAGTTCCACCCAGCGTGACCTTACACACAACAGGAGGAAACACTGCCCGGTTCTGGGCCACCCTCACAATCGTCCCTGTGCCTGAGCCCACGGCGGCAGCCACGGTGTCGACACGTCCATTCATCTCATCAACGACCTTCCTCTTTTTCTCTACCCCTCCACGTTACCAAGCACGATGTCCCTCTCCAGGGACTGGTCTGTCCCAACAAATGCCCAGCGTGTGGAAGATAAAGTGTCACCATCCTTGCCTCTAAGGTAAGGTGACTGGATGCCCCACTTTTTAACATTCGTCCCGTGCCCCATGGCGTTTTAAAATTAAAGTAAATATATTGCAATACTGTTTTTGCACTCAATGAGATTTTTTGTTGCTCCCTATAGACCAAATTTTTCATCAAGAACCCCACCCCCCACCCCCACCTTTTAATGGTGGCCCACTTAAAAGCTTGTCACTTTACTCTAAGGAGCACACTGTTGCTGGAGAGTCAACTTAATAACCATGTGGTTATTAAGGGCACAAATTCTTTGCAGCCTGCGCCCTGGACATATCTATCCAACCTGGTGGGTTAGTGGGTTGCTCGCTCTACTCTCGGACAGAGGTACCAACTCAGAAACCCACAGGGGCACCTCGACCCTATCCTGGAGGGTGGCTGTGTTATGGCACTGAGTCAAAGGGCAGTGCGTTTGGATTGGGGTTGTCACTCAGTCTGACACCCAGCCATTCCCCGTCGCACCTCCCTTAGACCCCACAGCCCATTCCCTTGTTGACATTGAGTCGGCCCCAAACTCCTGGCAACCCTGCAGGTGGCGTGAGGACCACCTCAGCTCCCAGCACAGCGCCTGGCTCTGTCAGAGAGGACGAGCAAGCCCAGAGATGACTGGTCTAGAGACCTGCTGCCAGGGGCAGGGAGCAGGACACAGGCCAGAGCTCCTCCAAGCAGAGGCCCAAGGAAGAGGCCGAGGATAGAGGAAGGGCCAGGAGAGCGCTCTCACGCCAAGCCGTGAATGGTGAGAGGGACCACGGGGACTCTGGCTCCCGCCTGAGCCTCTCCTCAGTGTGGTTTGGACTGAGCACACCCCCCCTCACCACCACCCCCACACCTCCACAGGAACCCAGAGGGAGATGGGGCAGCAGATAGCCAGACTGCCCGAGTTTATTTAGAGAAGACACAGCGAGGGCTGGGCCGGGCCTTCCTGTGGTCGCAGCACAAGAACTCATGGCCGACAGAGCCGCAGGGGCATTCTTTGTGAGGTGGCGGCCAGGGTGGAGGACATAGGGAACAGTCCCCTCAGAGCTGGCCCAGGTCAACTCCACTCCAGCCCCTTGTGTCTCCACAGCCTCCTGGCTGGTGGGAATCGACTTTCCGCTTGGCTCCTGTCCATGACGGGAAGCTCATTCCTTCTGAAGCTAACCCCTGTCCAGCTGCAGGAACTCAAGAAGCCTTTAAAATCCACCTCTATTCCCACTCACTGTCGCCGCAGACCCACAGAGAACCTCCCCACCTCTGACCCCCGAAGTCCTTTGGGGATCTGAGTCATTGGCACTTTCACCACCCCCAGTGCCATTCGCGTTCCTCCAGCTGGTCCTCACTGAGTTCCCACGTCGGGGGCAGGAGTAGTTCACATGACGATCCTCATGTTCTATGTTGGAGACCCAGGCTCATGGCCTGGCCGGTCACCCACCGCATGCATGACCCCACCTGTCGCTCAGCATGTTGCTACTGTGATGCCGAACAGGATTTGATGACGCTTGCAGATGGAACTGGACTGGGAAGGAAGAAAGGCCTGGCAATCCACTTCCTAAAACGAGCCCATGGAGACTCTGTGGACACGGTGGTGCACTCTGCAGGCAATCACCAGCATCCGGTGAGAGGGGGCAACATTTGGTTCTATTGCAGCTGGGGTCCCCGGAGCCAGGGTCGAACAGCCATGTGCCAGGTACATACCATTTCTTACTTTGGGTTCTCCATGACTTGGACAGGTAAGTCGTCCTGGAGAGACAAGTACACCTAAGAACATCTAGACAGGTAAGTACACCTGGAGAGGCTAGTCCACCTAGGTATGTTTATACAAGTAAATGCACCTGGAAGACAAGTACACTTGGACAGAAAAGTACGCCTGAATAGGCAAGTACACCTGGAGAGGCGTGTACAACTAAGTATACCTGGACAGGTAAGTATCCCACTGAGAGAGGCTAGTACACCTGGATAGGCAGGTACACCGAGGTACACTTGTACGAGTAAGTGCACCTGTAAAACCAAACACCCGTAAGTGCACCAGGACAGGTAAGTCTACCTGCAGAGAGAAATGTCCCTGGAGAGAAAGGCAGACTTGGCGGGGCAAATACAGCAAACTAGACCTGAAGAGCTAAGTATACCTGGAGAGGAACGTGCGCCCAGAGAGGGAAGGTTATCATCACCCACATTGTTCAGATAAGGACATCTGAAGCCCGGGGTTGCAGCTCCTGTGTCAATCCATCGCACTGAGGGTGGTCCTCCCTTCGACTGGCCCACTACTTTACCGAGAGCGGTGTCCTTCTCCAGGGACTGGTCTCTCCTGATGACATGACCAAAGCACGTGAAACGTCCTCTCACCAGCCTGGCTTCCGAGGAACATTCTGGCTGTACTTCTCCAAGACAGATCTGTTTGTTCTTCTGACAGGCCAGCGTGTGTTCCATGTTCTTCACCAACACCACATAGAGATGGATTCTCCGGTCTCCCCTCTGCCTTGGCCAGCTTTCACGTGTAGATGAGGCGACTGGAAGCACCATGGCTTGTGTCAGCAGCATCTCAAATCCTCAAATCTTCCAAGCGGAATCTTTGCTTTCCAGTACTTCACAAAGGTCCTCCAGAGGAGAGGAGCTCACGGGAAGTGTTTGACCGCTGCTTACATCCGTGGACGGTCAGGGTGAATCAAAATGAAATGAAGCCTCCAGGCTTTTCTCCATTTATCCTGATGTGGCTCAGCGACTAAACCAAGAGGAGGCCATCTCCAACCTCCTCTGACTACATAGTGGGGGAGAAACCAACTCCTCGCCAACCCAAGGCCTATTGCCATGAGATCGAAGTCAGACCAGACATGCCTCTACCCTCCGTGTTTCTCATCCCTAATCTAACAGCAACCGCTCACCCCTCAACCCTTTCTACTTCTCTGTTGGCTTTCACAGTCCTTGAGAAGGGCCACACAGCACTCAGGGGTGATGCTCACAATTATGGGGGTTCTTGGGGAAGTTGTCTCCTTTCATCTTTTCTCTGCTTATCATGATGCCACCTAATGGTCCAGTTGTGAGGATTTTTGTCATCTCTACATTGAGCTGTCATCCCTGCTAAAGGCTGCAATCCTTGATCTTCATCATCATCATCAGTCCTCCCGGAAGCAGCAGTCCAGAGATCAAATGAGGTGTTGTCTTTGGGAAAATCCCCTGCACAAGATCTCTTTAAAGCAGCGGTTCTCAACCTGTGGGACCCTGCCCCTTCGGGGGGTCAAATGACCCTTTCACAGGGATTGCCCGATTCAATAACAGTAGCAAAATGACCGTTATGGAGTAGCAATGAAAATCACTTTAATGGTTGGGGGTGGGGAGGGGGTGTCACCACAGCATGAGGAACTGTATTA
This sequence comes from Nesogale talazaci, assembly GCA_004026705.1. NCBI lineage: Eukaryota > Metazoa > Chordata > Mammalia > Afrosoricida > Tenrecidae > Nesogale > Nesogale talazaci. The sequence continues at coordinate 16,754 of PVJH01014700.1, read as the reverse complement.
AAGGATCACGGCATTAGGGAGATTGAAAACCACTGCTTTGAAGGATTGAAGAGCCAGGAAGTGACTTTGAGGACTAAGGTGCGCCTGACCCAAGCCATGGTACTTTCAGTCGCCTCCTATGCCTGTGGAAGTTGGACATTGAATAAGGAAAGCTAAAGAAGCATGGGTGTGCTCGGATTGTGGTGGTGGCAAGGAATATCGAAAGTCCCATGGACTGCCAAAAGGGCAAACAGTTGTATCTTGGACAAAGTACAGCCAGAAGGTCCCTTAGAGATATGAATAAGGACACGGTCTCATGGACTTTGGATATGTTAGCGGGAAAGACTAGTCCCCGGAGAAGGATATCGTGCGTAATAAGGTCAAGGGGCAATGGAAACGAGGTAGACCCATGATGAACCGGACTGAGTCGCTGGGACAGTGGACCCAAGCATGACAACAGTAGAGAGGAGGACACAGGACTGACGGGGTGGTGCTAACTTCTGCTGTCATTAGGGTCGCCCTGAGTCAGAATTGGCTCAAGGGCACCTAACATCAATATTAGGGACGTTAACAGGGCAGGATGATCAAGACAAGGTCGTTGGTCTACAGACTCTGCAGCAACACCTCTGCTCAGCCAGCAGTCAAGTCTCTCTCCAGCCTTCAGCCTCTCAGCCGCAGGGTCCCAGAAAGCCAGCCTCGTTCTCTGCCCCACAGTCTCAGAGCCTCAGTGCTGCTCCTCCCTTCTGTCTCCTGGTCTCCTCGCCTCTGCCGCTGGGTCCCAGCCTGGCACCATGGTCTCCACGCCACAACCCCTGATGCCTCTGATGGTCTTGGCCTCTGCCACTTCTGACAGCACTCCCCAAAATGCTTACTCCACTCGGGGCTCCCCTTCCTTGAGAGTCCTGGAAGTTCTCTGTTTCTGCCTCTGAAGTGGTTCCTCCTTGCAGCCCAGAGAGTGGCAGTGACAAGTGACCGGTCCCCGCTGTTGCTGTCGCACATGGCCCATTTGTGAGGTCCCACCCACATCATTTGGTGAGAGTTATAGACAGGCAGATCGAAGAGCCATGTTAAAATATTTTACTCACCACCCATACAGATGATGAAACAGCCTGACTTCCATTCCACACGGTGGACCTGGTAGACACGAAACCTTCCCAATGCTTAGACATGACAGGAAAACACTAATGTGAGATCAAAGCTAAAGTGCCCAAAGAGTGGCCTGGGGCATGACTGGGCTCCCTAAGGAGGCCTGAGGCCAGTCTAGGGTACACCTGGGAGAACTGCCCTGAAAAGGTATTGAATTCCCAACCATCTCAGGAAGGTTTCCCACCATCTGCTGCACTGGAAGAGCTGACATGGAGGAAATAGAAGGTACACGTGCAGTCTTAAACAGACCTTGACAATGATTCTATTAACTGACTCAAAAAGAAAAAAGAGGGAATGAATAAGAAGGGAAAAGTCCAAGGGTGTGTTTTTGAAAACAGGGAAGGGTCCGTTGGGGGTATGTGAAGGTGGTCTCGCACAGAAAGCCTCTGTGACCTTGGCCTTCTGTGACACCCCAGTGACACACCCAGGGGAAGACACAGCCATAGCTGCAGGGAGTCGCGTGCTCTAAAAGAGAAGAGAGAGATTACAAGTTGTAAAAGGATGGGGGAAGGAAGGATGAATCAAAGGCAAGCGCAAAGCCGCCTCCCACAGTCCAACCAGAGGGTGGCCGGCACACTTCCTTTTCGCTCTGTGCAGGGCCAGGGTCTGGCGTGACCACAAACTCCCCAGCGGGTGCGAGACTTTGAGGCGCTCCCAGACGCATCGGAAGGTGGCACGCCTGTGACCAGCACACGTCTGAAAGCCGGTTCACTCTCATTCTTGAATTTGTTTGAATTGACACCGTAAATACCGTTCTATTTCTTCCGTTTTGGTCTACAATGAGTCAAGCACTCAAGAGCCATCTGACCCAGAATCATCAAGGAGGGAGGGAGCCCATCACCTGTGTGCTTAGAGAGCAGGGGTGCATAGTGCTTGCTGGCAAAGTAGGGGGGAAACAGGAAACAAACAGGTATCCCTTCCCGATACCTTCCCACTTATCCTTTTTTCTCGCCACGTCTGAAAAGTGGCTCAGAAACTCACAGGGGTGGTCCTGCCTCCTCCAGGACTCCGTTCCAGCCCTCCTCCACCATGAGGGGCCAGACAGTCTGACAGGCTTCCTGTAGAAGGAGGCCACATCCAAACTGTGTCTTGAAGAACAAGTGGGCCCATGGGTACTGGGGGAGTAGGTGAGGGGAGGTGTCCCAGGTGGAAGGGACAGCCTGTGGGGGTGAGAGAACATTCACTCTGGAAACAAAGTGGACTTCTGGAATGAATGTTCTCTCACCCGCACAGGCTGGCCCCGCTCAGCATGATCGGGAGCCTCCTCTGGACTCCCAGGGTTCTGCCTGCTTCGACTACCCCTGAGTTTGTCATCTGGGTCTAGGGGCTTGTGGTGGTTACATAATCTGGTGTCAAGTTGGGTCTTGAGAAGCTTAAGAGTGAAGGGTTAGAGTCTGGTCTGTTGATCGGGTCATAGTCAAGGAGGCCTCTATGTGGGCATGGCCTTCTCCTGAGGGTTCTGGGAACTCTCGTATCATCCCTGGAGGTGGGAGTTAGGCTCTCTCTCTGCCCCACTCCCTGTGAGACCTGCCTGTAGAGAAGACATGTGGAGGAAGGCTGACGGAGCCAGACCTCTGGAGCTGGAGACGCCCTATGGAGACCCTTGCCAGCGCCAAGATGCTTACGATGCCACTGGATCCATAAGACTTCACACCCCCCGACCTGTGACCTTCCTGCATTCGACGTCATCGCTTGTGTTTCATGAGTCTGAAGAGGAATGAATAGTTTGGTATCGGACGTATGGGCTAATATCCGACTTAGGGACTTGATCTGGACTGGGCTGGGATGTTTTCTCAGTATTCAATTGCTCTAGTAGATAAAGCTCTTTCTTAAACGCATATGAGTGCCCGTGAATTTGTTTCTCCAGTCTATCGGCACTCACCCAGGGCTCCATGACAGAGACAACAGAAAAGAAAACTTCACAGCCATCCAGTCGATTCTGACTCAGGATGACGCTATAGGACAGAATAGAATTGTTCCTGGGCATCCACGACTCTACATCTGTGTTTGGTTGTTTTGTTTGTTTACTTGTTTAGCACCGCCTAGATTTCTTTATGCAAATAATGCAGGAGACCAGCTCCGTGCAGACGGCAGTCCAGGGTTCACACAAGCCCCTCTCATCCTCAGACGGAGAACTCAACTTTGTGGGGACCTGGGCACCTTTGGGAGCTGGAGTTGGAGTTGAGACCTGATTAGAGCCTGGCTTTGCACCTTGGACCAGTCAGACCCGCAGACCCTTAGTGAGACCTGTCCAAGCCTGCTTGCCAAGCTTGGGGTGGGCGGTGTAGGCCAGTCGGCTGAGCTTGCTCTGGGCGCCCATGGGGATCTGAGCCCTGTACTCCGTGAACTTCACGAGGCCCTGATAGCCCCAGCCGGCACATCCTCAGCCTGCCTTTTCTCCAAACCCTTCTTGTTGCGCTTCTTGGCAACACGCATGCTCCTCAGGAACTTGGGGTCCGCCCCCTTGAGAGAGTCGAATCGTGGTGATTGGGGGAGGGGGGCTCTCAGTGGTGTTTCTGGGCCATTTCCGGGATGGGTGGCGCATGGTGTGGTTCTTGGTCTTGGCCATGTCTGCACCGACGCCTGCTGCTCCCGCCTACCGGGGTCCAGGCTGTGCCTCTGTGGAAGCGGGTCGCCTGGCCTCCCCTCCGAGGTGCTTCTGGGTGGGTTCAAACTGCCAACCTTACTGCTAGACAACGAAATACTGGGAGAGACGGGTAAGTTCTGAGCCCACTGAAGCAGGCACTCCGGTGCGGACCATGGTGCAGGGATAGAGATGCGTTTGCGAAGCATTCCAGCCGCCGGCGAGACTTCATCTGACATACTCCGGGTACGTCATCAGGACGGACACAATATGTGACAAAGAAAAGGGGGCGGCGAAAGAGAAAGGGCCTTGGATTGACACTGGGCTCGAGACTGGGCACACCTGGGAGGAGGGCACAGGACCTGGCAGTGTTCTGTTCTGTTGGGCCACAGGGTCGCCGTGGGTGGGTACCGACTCAGCGGCCCCTAACAACAGCCACAAGCAGACAAGAGGAAGACGAGATGGCCACCCCTGTGAGAATTCAGAGCCTAAGGAGCGCGACAGCTAAGACTTAGAAACTGTGTTAATCTGGGTAGACTAGAGAAACAAATGTGTACAAAAGAGGCTTGTAGTAAGAGCAGTTGAATATTAAGAAAGTGTCCCAGTCCTGATCAAGTCCCTAAGTCCAATATTAATTAGCCCATATATCTGATACCAATGTATACATTCCTCTTCAGACTCACGAAATACATGCAGTGATGCTGAATGCAAGAGGATCACGTTCAGTGCATTGGGAAATCCTGTGGACCCAGTGGCATTGTAAGCTTCTCAGCGCTGGCAGGGGTCTCTATGTGGCTTCCCTGGCTCCAGAAGTCTGGTTGCATCAGGGTAGGTCCATGTGGCTTCTTCAGTTCTCTGGGCATAGCGCCGTGTGTCTCGTCAGTAGAGCGTCACTCAAGGAATGCGTCTTATCAGTGGAGCGTCTCTAAGGGAGTGAGTGGAGAGAGAAGTGTCTCTGGTCTCCAAGGAGGAAATACAGGAGTTCCCAGAATTCTCAGGAGAAGGCCATGCCCCACAGAGGCCTCCTGGGTTATATCTTGATTGACAGGCCAGACTCCACCCCTTTACTCATAATCCTCTCAAATGGACACCAGATTATGTAACTACCACAGGAACATGACATGTAAGCCTCAGGAACTCTATTTAGAAGGTCTCTATGAGTCGGACTCCACTCCAAGGCAGTATCCTCTTCGTTTCCTGAATGAAAGCTTGTGTGTCAATTGGGAGTGTAGGGGTGGAGTCTAGCCTGCCAATCTGGAGATAACCAATGAGACCTCTGAGGGGGCATGGCTTTCTCCTGAGAATTCTGGGAAGTCTCGTGGGATTTCCCAATTGGAGAAGAGAGACTTGACACTCTCTCCTAGAGACAAACTATGGACAAGATGAGATGACGGCATGCTGATCGATCCTGATTCCTGGAAAATGGAGGAGCCGGAGGAGAGGCCACATGGGCTTGCCCTGATAGAGCCAGACCTCTGGGGCTGGAAAAGCCACGTGGAGACTCCCGCCAGTGCTATGATGCTCGGGAGGCCATGGGGAGACCCCTGCAAGCACTGAGATGCTTCTACTGCCATCAGACACACAAGACTCTGCACCCACTCGCCTGTGATTGTCCTGGTGGCATCGCACATGCTTCGTGAGTCAGAAGGAAACTTGATAGACTGGTATAGAACATATGGGCTAATATTGGACTTATGACTTTGGACTGGACTGGGTTGGGATGCTTTCTCAATGTTCCATTCCTCTTGTATCTAAACCTCTCCCTTATATCCATATGTGTGTCTATGAATTTGTTTCTTTAGCCTACCTGGACTCACACAAATGTTCTCTCACCCCCACAAGCTGTCTGCCTCTTCCATCTGGGACACACACACACACACACACACACACACACACACACACACACACGGTCCCTGGGCCCACTCATCCTTCAAGAAACAGCTTGCATGTTGCCTCCTCCAAATGGGAAGCCTGCCAGGCGGGCCCCTCCCAGCGTGGTCAAGAGCCCTCTCTGTGCTCCTCCAGGTTGGGGACAATGAGTACAAAATCGGGTGGCAGTTAAAGTCAGGGGCTCAGGCACACCTGCTGCTCTGTAGGCAGAGGGATGAGACTGTTAGCGCCTATGAAGACCTCGTCTAAGAAACCCCAGGGGGCAGTCTTACTCGGTCCTACAGGGTAGGCTGCCCTAGAATGGACTAGATGCAGCCGGAGGGAATCCAGCAGGCACTGCCTTCACTCTTCCTGAGTCCCCCTCAGGACAGGCAGGCACCCAGGAGGCTGAAGCCACTCTTGGCCAACTCTGAGTCCTCCCCCGCCTCTCCCTGCCCCCCTCCCCGTGCCGTTCCCCACCTCCATCCCTCCTCTGACAAAGAGAGCCTCCCAGGAAGGATGGGGGGCCTGCAGCGGCTGTTCCCACGGCTGGCCCCGGGGGCGGCCCAGCCTTTCCTCAGAAGGGGCTGGGTTCCCTACACCCTCGGTGTGGGTGGGCCCCAGCGAAACCAATCTTTAAAATCGAGAACCCTCAGATTTCAAGGGGAAAATGCAAGGCACGCTGGGACTGCGTTGGCCCTCCCCTCCCCCAGGGTCCCCTCTGGGATCAGAAGCCCTTGGCGCCTCCCGGGGCCCAGCCCACCCGCCCAGCTGGAGACTGGGGCACTGGGAGTCGCCAGGAAGGGGGGGGGGGGGTTGGGGGAGGGGCGTCTGAATCCCACAGGGCGCTGCCCATGGCAGTCCGCAGGGCCCCAGTGAGCTGCACGTGCTGAGCTCCCTGGGGGGGGCGGAGGGGGACTGACCGGGACAGGGGGCACGTGTGAGCACCAACTCCAGGGAAAAGTCCTGCCTGAAACCCACAGCAAGGACAGTACGCCCCCTCCCTGGCCTCTCAGGAGTCCCTCAGGCTCCCCTGCGTTCTCCAGTCATGACAGCTCTCCCACCCCACCCCCACCCCCACCCCAGTCCATGGGGTCCTTTCCAGGGCAAAGGGACTCTGTAAGACAAGAGGGAACTGCCCCTTCAAGTTTCTGAGAGGAAGTCTTGACAGGAACTGCCAACCTCCCAACCTCGCCTCTCTGCTCAGGAGCAGCTGGTGGGTTTGAACCCCTCCTCCTAACTCACGGACCACGCCCCCTTCCCTGCTGAGCAGGCACGAGCCCTTTTCAGGGTCTTTGCTATGCTCCAGTGGTGATCTGAAGACCCCTGCCCAGCCCTGAGAGCTGTCACCCCGGCGACACATGGGCACATCCACAGTCACCCCAAAATCTCAAGAGGGGCAGCTCAGAGCAGTCCCTCTTGGGTCCAACAAAAGGCCTGGGCCCAGGCAGCACCGACTGCCCCCACATTTCAGGGTTGGGATTGCAGACCCACAACCCCTTCTCAGAATGCACCATCAGGACTCCCCTCTCCCCCGCCCCATGACCTGACAAGCCTGTGCCTCGCCCCAGAACGTGCACATCCCTGTGCCCACTTGACAGTGGGGAGCTCTGCCAGGAGCCATCCCTCGTTCCAGACCGCACTCTGCCCACGCTCACGGGACGTTTGTGTCCTCCATGTGAGCCCCGGTGGTGGTGGCTGCGGAGTGCTGATGGCGACCTGGGCTGCGATGCAAAAAAGGTCCGGGGTTTGAAACCACCCCCCACGCCTAGGGAGAACGATGGAACTTTCTCCTCCCATAAAGCGGCACAGCCTCAGAGACTCACAGGGCAGCTCTGCCCGCCCTGCCCTACAGAGTGGCTGTGAGTCTGAAGTCTGGTGTTCGTAACTGGGGGTCTTCTGGTGGCACCTGGGGGTGTCGTGGGTGAGAGGGTGACTTTTGAAGCACAAGCAAGAACAGTCAGAACACTCCGGAAGAAAGAAGAAGAAGGAAGAGGAGGAGGAGAAGGAGGAGAAGAAGGAGAAGGAGAAGAAGGTTTTTTGCCTCTGAAAAGACTGACAGTCTCAGAAGCACACAGGGACACTCCTACCAGGTCCCACAGGGTCTCTGGCAGTCCCTCTGCTCCAAGGCAGTGAATTTGGGTTTTAAGTTGGTGACCTAAGGGAGTTCTACGCGGACCACCCAGCCAAATTTCATGGGCTCCTCCTCCCTCCTGCCAGTTGCTCAACTGTCCAACCTGCAACCTGCCCTTCAAGGGATTCAGGACACAGCATTCACGTCCTAACTCCTCTCTTGGGCCCAGGCAGAATTCCGTGGCTTTGCCCTCCTTGGCCCCGCCTAGGCCAGTGCAGTGACTTCTGCCCAGTCTGCTCACTCTTTCCCAGCCACAAGGACACCCCCACCACCACACACACCCAACATACCTGCCACAGGGCCTTTGCACAGGCCTGAAATGCACTCTTCACCCACACCACTTGGAAGTCTCGGCTAAAAAGCCAGGATTCCCCTGAAAGGTAGCGACATTAATGTCCCCAGGCTAAATGACGTCACCCACACAAACACACAGATACACACCATGAACTCCTACACGCACACGAGCTCCCCACATACTCACTCTCTCACCTGACCCTTACTCAGGTCGCTCCTCATCCACTGGTGCCGCAAACAGTGACCACACCCAGCGGCTCGCTGAAGGGATGACCCGTCACACCCCATGGAGGTGCCTCGGAAGAAAGGCAATCACCGAAAAAACTGCGTTTTGCTCAGACCCACGGGCTGGGCCTCTGTGGCGCACACAGCCTGGCTTCCTTTGTTGTGGTTTTTCCTGTCTTTAGTAATTGGCTTCTCCCGCTGCTGCTGTTAAGGGCACACACCAGAAACCTAGAGCGCGTCAGCCAGTTCTCCGGGCGCCAGGTGGTGGCGTTGGCACTGTCCTACAAGCTGTGCAGCATTCCCACCCTCTGGTGTCAAGCGACCCCTCCCCAAGGAACATCAACGAACGCTCAGCTCAGACTCACAACAGCACTCCACAACAGGGTGGAACTGCCCCTGTGGGTTTCTGAGACTGTCACTCTCTCCGGCAGTGGGAAGGCCAGTCTTCCTCTCAACGGCCCCAGTAAATAAAGAAGAAGAAACTGTACCCACTCACTGCCATCCAGCCCATCCCTACTCAAAGCCACTCTGCAACACAAGGCAGCTTAGTGTTGCCTCTGCAAGTGTCTGAATCTGTAGCTCTTTGGGATGGAGCCCTGGCAACGGAGCGCTTAGAGGTTGCAATCTCCATGGTGGGCAGTTCAAGCCCACCGGCAGCTCCACAGGAGAAAGACTGGGCTTTCTAATAATGCAAGCAGTTACAGTCTCTGAAGCCCAGGGAGGGGGGGGGGGGGGGGGGGGGGGGGGGGGGGGGGGGGGGGGGGGGGGGGGGGGGGGGGGGGGGAGAGAGGGGTTGCTATGGGGATCGCTGAGTCAGCCTTGACTCCATCACAGTGAGTGAAAAATCTTTCTCAGGGTAGAAAGCTCAATCACCGCCCCCTAAACCTCCTACCTAATCTTTCAAACCCTGCTGTCAAAATAATCCCATGTAGACAGCTCTTTAAAATGCACTGTGTTCAGTGGGACAAGAGGAAAGTAAAAGGAAATAGAGAAAAGAACTAGGAGGCAAAGGGCATTTATCGAGGTCTAAATACAGGCATGTACATAGGTAAATACATTTATATATGATGATGGGGAAATAGGTTTAGTATTAAGGTAGCAGATTGACATTAGGCCTCCACTCAAGGGTTCCCTCAATGCAAGAATGCTTTGTTCTATTTAACTGGTGTTTCACGATGCTCATCTTCCCTACATGATGGCTAAAGACAAAGCAGGTGTATGAGCAAATGTGGTGAAGAAAACTGATGGTGCCTGGCTATCAAAAGATATAGCACCTGGGTTCTTAAAGGCTTAAAGATAAATAAGCGGCCATCTAGCCCAGAAGCAATAAAACGCACGTGGATGAAGCACCCCAGCCTGTGTGATCACGAAATGTCAAAGGGATCAGGTATCAGGCATCAAAAAAAAAAAGTCCTATCATTGTGAATGAGGGGGAATGTGAAGTGGGAACCCAAACCCATCAGTAGGCAACTGGACACCCCCTTACAGAAGGGTCGCAGGCTGGAGAAGAGTCTATAAGGATGCAGTGTAACACCAATGAAACATGTAACTTTCCTCTAGTTCTTTCATGCTTCCCCCCTCCCCACTATCATGGCCTTAATTCTACCTTACAAATCCACTCAGACCAAAGGATACACTGGTACAGATAGGAACTGGAAACACAGGGAATCCAGGAGAGATGAACCCCTCAGGACCACTGGTGAGAATGGCGACACCAGGAGAGTAGAGGGAAGATGGGGTGTAAAGGGGGAACTAATTATAAGCATCTGCATATAATCCCCTCCCTGGGGGATGGGCAACAGAAAAGTGAGTGAAGGGAGATGTCAGACAGTGCAAGACATGACAAAATAATAATTTATAAATTATCAAGGGTTCGTGAGGAAGGGAGCAGGAAGGAGAAAAATGAGTAGGGTTCCAGTAGAAAGCAAATGTTTTGAGAATGATGAGAGCAACAAACGTACATATGTGTTGACACAATGGATGGATGGATGGATGGATGGATGGATGGATGGATGGATGGATGGATGGATTTGCGGTAAGAGTTGTATCAGCCTCCAATAAAATGACTTTTCAGGTGCTAAGAGGTGCTAACACCTCTTGGAGCTCAGGCCCCACAAGGAGGGTGATTTCTCTCCCCCAAAGCAGGGACAGCCCCATCCCGGACCCCTCCCCCAGCGTGGCAACCTCCTGGGTTCCGGGATCCAAGCGCAGAGCGTTGGCGCTGGCACTTGAGCGCGCAAAGGATGGACCCGGTGACACCCCCCACCCCCACCCCAGGTCCCCACTAACGTCATCCGAACCGTTCGTGGGGGGAAGGGGGTGCCCTGCATTTCTGCGCTAATCACTCTCCGCCATCTATCTGCCCCAGGAATCTTTTCACCGCGCAAATTAGATTGTGCCATTTTCCTGCCTCAGAGATCTCTCTCTTGATCAGCCCCTCCAGATCACACTCCCCCGCCCCACCACCCACGGGCAGAGGCCCCCGGCGAACGGCGGGCGGGACCACAGGTGGCCTTTAGGCCGCGCCAGCCGCATAACGGCCCAGTGTCCACCGCCAGCCAGACACCAAGCTAGGACGAGTCCTCAGGGAGCCGAGAGCTTCAGGGCGCAGGGCTGTGGTTACGCGTCGCGCTGCGATCTGTCAGGTCAGCGGTTCGAAAACACCAGCCGCTCCTCAGGAAGAAAAACGGGTCTTCCTACCCTCTGGCCGTCCTGCGGGCAGAGGGGTGACTCATCGGGTGGCTAACCCTAAGGCGGGAGATTCTAAACCAGGTAGCCACTCTGAGGGAGAGAGACAGGATTTTCTACTCCCTGTCTCGGAAACTCACAGGGGCAGTGTGGCATCATCTCCAAAGCAGTGAGCTGGGCTGGAAGTGGGGGGTGGGGTGAGGGTGGGGCAGGGGGTGGAGATGGTTTGGTTTGGTCTTTTGCTTTGCCCCCAGAGGATGGTTGACAAGCTCTGCAGGCATGTTTTAATTGCCAAGATTGGGGCGTGGGCTGCTGCTGCCCCCGGGCTTCCAGGGAGTGGAGGTTCAGGGAAGGACAATGGTCAGGACACAAAGCACCCCTCCGCCAGCCCCCAACCTGCAGGACCAGCTATTGTAACTACTATGGCAGAGGAGAGCGGCCCCAGAGGGCATGGTGGGTAGCTATGGGGGTGTTCTTTACGGGAGCAGATCACCCAGCCTTTCCACCCTGGGACTGCTGGTGGATTCGACCTTTGGGTGAGCTGCCAAGCGTCTAACTATGACCGCCACTGAGGGGCGACTAGCCAAAGAAACCCCATTTTGGTCAGCTCTCTTCCCTCTGAAAGCTGCCTGCTAGTTGCCCTGCCCCTTCTCCCTCTCCTTATGGGCAACCCTCTGCGGGCGATTCATTGTAGAATGCACTCCCATTCGTTTCCATTTCTCTTCACTACATCCTTTGTTCAGATTCGATCTTTTTCCCTTGGATGTTGTCATCTGAAGGGTGTTGTGCATCTTGTGAGGGTAACCAGGATGTTTTCATCAATTTTGGTACTGTTTCCTTTATGATAAGATGTGTTCCTTGGAATGCATGCTTGCTCTTCTTGAAGCAACAATCAAGCCATTAATTTTGCTTTCTGCTTCTGGTCCTGCTTGCTTAAACCCTAGACGGGCGATAAAGGAGTTTCTCTCCCCCCCCCCCCCCCCCCCCCCCGCCTTAAAGATGGACTGAGATGTGGACTCAGGACTGCAGTCAAAGAATAGCTTTTAGAGTCTAGCAGTCCGGTTATAACCAAATAAAAACTCTTCTAAATTACAGTGGCTGTCATTTATTTGAACCCGCAGCACCAGACCCCCATCCCCTCCCCCGGGGCAATGACAAAGGATTAAACCCAAACTCACTCAACGAGAAGCTGTGCCTGTGGGTTTCTGAGCTTGTCAGCCTCACCTGGCACCCTCAGTGCTGCTGGTGGGCTCGAACCCCTGATCGTGTGAGTGGCTCGCCGTGTAGCCTACACCACCACACAGGTAAAGATGGGTCCCTCTGGAAGCCCCTCTTGGTGGCTCTGCTGGGTCCTACAGGGTCGCCGCCGCTGGCTCCACCACCCTGGGTTTGGACACGTCCACCATGCTGGTGGGGTCTGAGCCGTGTGTGCCTGAGTCTGACTGACAAAAAATGTCCACCCCAGGAAACCCGAGGTCCGAGTGACTTTCCATAAACGTGATGGCTGTCACCCTGGACCCCAAGACAGACCTCACCCAGCCTAGCGGCTCCCGTGGGAGTCACAAAGCGGGCACAGCACAGGTGGTGTGCTCAGGGCATGGGGGTGTCCTTGGGACCCCACATGGGCCTGCCTCTGTCTCTCTGGATGAAAGTCCAGGTCCCCACCCCCACAGATCCCGTGACCTATGAGAAGCAACCTGGCCAGCGCTCCAGGTCCACCTTTCCTCTCCGACCCCTTCGCTCACTATGGACCTCTGGGCCGGTGCTCCAGCTCCCCAGAGACAGTCCTGCCACAGGGCCTTTGCCTGTGCTCTTCCCCAAAACATCTGGGTGCCTGGTCTCTTCTCCTGCCCACCACCCTCTTTTTCGCCCAGGGAAGAGAGTCCCAGTGCCTCCGGCCCCCAGACCTGTGACCAAGGTTAACCACCCAACCTTCCCCAGCCTCCCCTGCAAAGTTGAGGGACAGAAGCCTGGCCAGTGAGATGGGCCCTCAGACACAAAAACACCCGCCTTTCCATGCAAAGCAAATCAATGATTTCCACTCCCCAGATCAGACCAGCCACCATGGAAGGGGGCAGCGGGGAGGCTGCGGGGAGGGACCAGGGCTGGTGGGAGCAGGCAGGGCAGGTGGTGGCCAAGAGCTGCACTCAGAAAAATTGCTGAATGATGTGAGAGTGAAAGCCCCACACGGAGGAGGAGGGGAAGAAGATACTGAGGGGCAGCAGGGAGCGAGGCGGAAGATGGACAAAGAGCAAGATACAGAGAAGCGGGGGAGGCCAGAGGAAGGGAGCGGGGGGAGGCAGCAGAGAAAGAGAGAGAGCTGATGTCCACCAGTCTATGATCCACCCCCCCCCATCCCACTCCTGCCCAGTGCACAGCCACCAGACCCCAGCAAACTGCAGCAGAACAGTTGAGCCCTCAGTGCCCACCCGGGGACCACAGTGCCCCCAGAGCAGCCAGCTACCCCAACAGCCACCTGCAGAGGTGGGTGGCCACCAGTCCCAGGCCCTCCTTCCTCAGCTGCCTCCATGCCCACTGACTCCCGGCAGCCTCACAGAGGTCAGAGTCACACGGAGTGCTCTGGGCTGATATGTGCCAGGTTGCCAGGCCTTTCTTCTGCTGCCCTCCTGGGTGGACGCCCACCTGTCGGTCAGCGGCCAAACCGCGTGGCCATCGGAACCACCTAGGACCCCTCCCGGGGCCCCCTGCCATTGCATCCAGTCTGACTGAGAGCAACCTCTTTGGACGGAGCAGGACTGCCCTGTGGGTTTCTAAGGTCGTACGTCTGGATGGAAGCAAAATGGCTGCATCCCCACCAAAGCCCTGCCGAGAGACACGGTCTCCAGATTCCGGAAGCAGATGGGCCCCCAGAATGACTACCCCCCACCCACCAACCGAGGCTAGAGTCACACTCCTGCAGCTGGTTGACCCACAGAGCCAGCACCCCAAGTCTGCTCAGCAGCTGGACTCTCCAACGTCCACACACACACACACACACACACACACCTGCCCGATGTTGGACCCAGCCTCCCCTACAGCCAGATCCCAAGGTGACGGTCCCAGCTCCCCACCCCCACCCCCCGCCATCATGCTGTCACTTCATGGTGACAGCACAACACTGCCAGGTTGGAAGCTATGCCCCCAGTACTTCAAATGCCAGCAGAGTCACCCGGAGTGGACAGGTCTGCGGAGAGCTTCCAGCGTGCAAGACAGGCACCAAGGAAGAAAGGCCTGGCGATCTTCTACGGACGACCATTAGAACGGCTGATGAGAACCTCTACAACAGATTAGCATCCCATAGAGAGTGGAAGGTGACCCCCGGAGGCTGAATGGCGCTCGTACAGTGGCGCGGAAAGCAGTGGGGGATGAGTCCTCAAACCACTGGGCCCGGGAATGCCGTATGATCCAGCAATAGCGCTAACGTGGGCAGTATCCCCACAGAAATCAGGAAAACAGCAAGCACAGATAGGGGGCACACCCCTCTGCCCCTCACAGCAAAACCACGGAAATGCCTATGGGTGGAAGAACGGGTAAACTCAAAGAGAATTCACACACTGCGATGCTCAAACCCCAAAGCTCATAGTCATCGAGTCGGTGCCGATTCACAGCGACCCCAGAAGACAAGGAGAACGGCCCCCTGTGGGTTTCCGAGACTAACTCTTCACAGGAGTACAAAACCTCGTTTTCTCCCTCAGAGGGAATGGCGGAGTCGAACTTGCTGACCTTGTTGTCGGCCGTGGAATGCAGAACCACCTCGCGAAAGCTGGATGAAGCTGTGGAACACCTCACGACCTGGGTGGGCTTGAAGGACACTCTGCTGAATGCGGTTAATCAAATACAACAGGACAAAGACTGCCGGAGACCAGACCGCTGTTATTTAAGGGGGGGTGGGGGGGGGTGGAGATCCAGACAAGGTTTTCACACTGAAAGAAACAGTCTTCCTGGGATTCCATGCCCACTGACTCCTGGCCACCTCAAGGAGGTCAGAGTCACACGGGCTGGAAGCCGAGGGAGGGGAGGGGAAGCAATGAACGAGAGGGTCTCACTCGCAGCCCTGGGTCCATTCTGGCTCAAGACCACCCTGGAGGACAGGCAGCACTGCCCCTGTGAGTGTCCACGACTGTGACTATTGTCCTCCATCTTTCTCCCTCGAAGGTTCATGTTATGTGGGAGGAAAGGGAGATGCTATTTGACAAGCAGGAACAAGGGGGACAGGGCAAGCCTTTGGGAGGCTTGACACCTGGTTGAAGCTGTTGGAGGCAAATACAAAGTTGGTCTGCTATGTAACACACACCCCCCATCTAATTCATAATAAAATGTTTGAATGAAAAAAGACGCCGTGGCTACAACATTGCCCTCAAGGAGACCAGAGAGCCAGGACAGTTACCCCATCTCTCGAGCACCTTCTTCGGTGACCACAGGGCCCGTCGCTCTCTCCGCACCCACAAGAGGGGTCCCCTTTAGGAGCTGTGCCCACCTTATGCTTGTCCACACAGTCTGTGGGAGCAGGCGTGAGGAGACAACAACACAGAAGAGACAGAGGTGGGGTCCTACTGATGAGAAAGGGCAGGGGGGAGAAGGTGGGCTACAGGCGGTTCCTCCAAAAACAGAGGTCTCTGCTGGACCATCTGCCTGCCGCCTTAGCCACCACACTCGGTGCTCAGGTCTCCTGCCCTGACCCTGACTCTCCCAGCCGGCCCTGCCTGCCCCTCCCCAGGGCGCACCTGCATCCTTCCCTCCCAGGCCACGGATCAGAGGAGCCTGGTCTGGAGGAATCCCCCCAGAAGTGAGAACAGGTGGCCTGGGGACAAACGGTGAGAGACACAGAGAGAGAGAGAGAGCTTGGAGAGAGTGAGAGACAGAGTCCAGAGGGAGCAGATGAGAAAAAGGAGGAAGCTATCAGAAAGTGAGAAACAAACAACCAAACAAAATCCCACCCAGCTGGCCAAGACCAGAGGGAACAGAGAGAGACCTGGAGAGAAACTCAGACTGGCGAGAAGGCAGCGCTGGGCGTGGGAGGGCGTGAGGGCCCTGAGTGCTGGCCGGCCCAGCTGGGCCAGTACCTGATCGAGAGCTTCCCTCCTGGCCCTGCGAGTCCCCGGCGTGCCCTGGGTCCGATGTGAGCCACATCAGTCGTCTGGGGCCTCCACACTCCTCCACCCCGCAGTGGAGGGGAGTCACCAGCGCTTCCGTGACCATACAGGTGACAGCCCGGCCCAGTCTGCAGCTCACAGCTTCCCTCCACCACCCTCCTCCTCCTCCAGCTGGTGCCTGCCCAGGGAGCAGGGCCCGGAAGGGGAACACGGGGCGGAGGGGGGTCCTCACTGGGTGCCCCCAGAAAGAGCAGGTTTGATGCAGGGCATCCATTACCACCCTCTGAGGCGCTTGCAACAAGGAGGGGGCCATTTTCTTGTGTCGCAGAGCACTCTCCGGCACACATGTCTTTGATGGCTCCCCAGGGCCTTTGAGATTGTCCACTTCCCTGGCATTGTCAGGGATACACCCTTGTCTTTCTAGCCTCCCCCATCAGACGAAACTGAGGCACAAAGCGAGTAAAGTCGTTTGTCCCCAGGGCCTAGGTATTTAAGTCCAATGGGACTTTTCCAGACTGGACGCCTGTAAGCAGGTGTGGGAAGCATTCCAGGCAGAGGGAACAGCGGTCAGCTTTGGACACCTCTGAGGACGCCTGCAAGCCCACGGGACAGGTGTGGTCTGAACTGCTTACAGGAAAGATCTCACACATGACTCCGGGGTGAACAGACTGCCCGGGACAGAACTGGGGTCCTGGCGAGGTGGGAGAAGTCTGGGCCACTTCCTTAGTGCTCCATGCTGGAG
>PVJH01014699.1:14397-56161 GCA_004026705.1 Nesogale talazaci | reverse complement strand
TACTGTTGATGGACCTTGAGCCCTGGAAACGAAGAGCCAGGATGCTTCTACTGCTGCTGGATACTCAAGACTCTGCACCCACTGGCCTGTGATTGTCCTGGTGTTATTGTACGTGCCTTGTAAGTTGAAAGAAGACTTTATAGACTGATATCAGACATATGGGCTAATATTGTACTTATGACCTTGGACTGGACTGGGTTGGGATGCTTTCTCAATGTTCCATTCCTCTTGTATATAAACCTCTCCCTTATAAACATGTGCGTGTTTATGAATTTGTTTCTCTAGTTTACCTGGACTAACACAGTCACCTTTCTATTCCACTTTTCCCATGAATGTTTTGGAGACCATGTGGTAGTGTGTACATCTTGTGTAGATATGTATGCCGATGTGTCGAAGCTCACACATGCATTCTTTTCCATTTGCTCACCTGTCTTCTTCATACCAGTTTTGAGCATTGAGAGGAGTCGGGTAGCAGCATCTCTTCCCATTGTTTGAACTGCAGGAGCCTCTCCTTCCCGCCTGCTCTTCTGTCAGTATGCCTTGTGGCGGCAGGTGGCTTGCTTGTTGCTGTGATGCAGAAAGCTAGGGCACCCAGGTTTCCCAAACCATCGGGGTCGCTGTCCCAATGGTGTGGGTGCTGCCTGAAATATTTTGCAGTTTCTGTAAGGTCAAGGAGATGCCTGTCTCCACACCACTTCTGCAAGGCAGAGCTAAGGCATGCTTCCAGCCTCCATCCATCTTTATCCTATGCTGACAACAACCATCCCTCTCCACGCATGCTCTGCTTCCTGATGAGCCATTGCACTGGTTGCACCAAACTCACAGTGAAAGCACATACTTATAGGGGTTTATCAGAGAAGTTAACAGGTTACAAAATGGTCAGGATGGTTAAAAAAAACACCCTAAATCAAAACCAACCCCAAATCTTTTGTTGGCATTACCTCTTTTCAATTATGCTGGTTGCCTATCTCTCTGGTCCTTGGCTTCTCAGTCATGTAATCCCTTGACCTTTGCCTCACTGCCTCCAGATCTCAGCACTGCTCCTCTGCTTTGTCTCATGGTCTCAGTGCTATGGCCTCTGCTGCCACCATCATGATAAGCAAGAATCTTCCTCACGTGGTCTCCACTGGTAGCTTTTTGTCCTCGATGCTCTTGAGATTACCCTGCTCCTGACTTATGCTTATCTCCAGCAGAAAGGATAAGGGTGTTCCACACCCTCTATTTGTACTCCATTATTTGTGGGAACTACAAAGACGTGGTGAGAAGAACCACGAATCAGTTATTTAACTTCCCCACTGCCACCCACAATGAACAGATTCCAGGGGAGCTTTCAGATAGGCTAGGACTTAGTGGTCCACTTCTGAGAAAACAAGCCAATGGAAGCTAAATGGATGGAAGTGGACTATTGTCTGATCTAGTACCAGAAAATGAGTTCTTCAGGTTGTAAGGCACTGAAAATATGACTGAGGAAGAGCTGCGTCCTCAAAGTAGAGTCATCCTAAGGGCATTGATGCACAGAGTACAGCAGGATGTGGATGAAGTACAGCTCTGAGGACCTTCGTTTGCTGACATGGCACAATTGGAAATGAGAAGAGCAACTACAAGCTTTCATTGGTAAATGGCATAGGGACTGTATGAAATGGGAATCCAGGAACATGGGGGATTGTACAATATGAAAGGGGACTCAAAAATACCTAGGGGTATTTTCATTCTGAAATGAACTGGCACTGACCATTCTGCAGTGGGCAATCATAGGATCTACACTGCTGGAAGGATGCCTTAAAGAAGCACGGTGTCACCTTCACCTCCAAAAAGAGTCTTTCAAGGTCTATGTGTAAGTAAAGTGTTGTTAGTGACAGGTTACTATCCACATGCCTATTATTACACAACCAACCACCAAGGCTAATGATGAAGACTTTTGAAGTTGAAGATGAAGACATCTGAAATTGAGCAAACATGTAATCAAGATGGATTGGTGAATTCTGGCAATTAGAAAACAAAAGTTAGAAATTAAGAGGGTCCAGTAGTTGGAAATTAGGACGTTGGTGAGAGTAATGATGCTAGAGATTGTAAAATTGAGACTAGTGATTTAGCCACTGCTCATAGTCACCATATTCACCACTCGTCTGTAAGTTTGTTGACTTGTAGCGGTATCTGTGTTGTGTGATGTTGAACATTAAATTAATGGTATTTTAAATCTCACCAGGGTCACTCAACATGAACAGGTGCCATCAGAACTTCCAGATTATGAACAACAACTATCCCCCTTGTTCCACTCGTACATCTGCCTCTTTATCCATTTTCCATCCTCTGCATATGCACATTGAAGAGTTCTGGAATTCCCCTTCTTCTCAACAGGCTGCCTACTTGACAGGAACTGTGGTTAGGTGCCATCAAATCTGTTCAGACTCATAGGGGCCCCACCCAGTCCAGTGTCCCACATTCACAAGTATTCATATGTTGGTGTCCATGGCTACAGGAGCAGTGTCAAGGTGTCTTGCGGAAGACCTTCCTCTCTTTCATGTCCCCTCCATCTTACCAAGTACGATGTCCTTTTCCAAGGACTGGTTGGTTTCTCTTGATAGCATATCCAGAGTGTGTGAAATGAAGTCTCATCCTTTCCTCCAATTTACTTCTGACTGACTTATTTCAAGACATATTTGTTTTTTATTTTGGCAGCCCACAGTACTTTCACTGTTCTTCTCCAGCACCACAATTCAAATGCATCCACTCTTCTTCAGGCTTCTTATTCACATCCAACTTTTGCATAAATTTTTGAGTCATTCTGATTTTCTGACCTTTGATTTATTTTGGTGTTGTTGTTTCTCTCCTTTATCCAATTTTTTAATAGGAGGGGATTTATCTTTGTGGTGGTTGTTTAGTTGTGGAATTTCCTTATATATTCCCGATGCTAATCCTTTGTTGTTTATATGCATGGAAAGCATATTCTTCCAATCTCTGCCTTTATCTTTTAACACTGCTTTCAGAAATTTCTTTCTTACAGATATTTGTAAAGCTTTCCTTTGGTGGAGTTGTGTGTTTTGTAGTTTGCTCAAGAAATCTTTCCTGCCTCGGGGTCATAAATTCATTCTCCAATATTTTCCTTTAGAAGAGTTACCATTTTTATTTTCCACATTTAAATCCCTGTCTTGAACAGATTCAAAGAAAACAAAACCAACTTACTCCCTTCTGCCCTCCTTTCCTTCCTACTTTCTTTCCTGTGAAAAGTCCACAGAACTAAAAGGCATAGTTTCATTTTTGTAGAGCAAGCCCGGGATGACCACAAACCACGTCAAGAAGTAAAGTATCAGGGCTAGAGGAATCCTTTACGTATATCTTGCCATTAAGTCATTCCCAATTCATAGCAAGTCGCTATAACTCTTTTTGGGGACAGAAAGCCTCATTTCTCTCTCACAGAGTGACTGCTGGATTCAAACTGTTGATCCTGTGATAGTAACCGCCATGCCACTAGGACTCTGTAACCCTTCACATTGTGCATAGTTCACCCCTATATTGACTACCAAGGTGGTTGTATTCTTACTGTTTATTATAATTTCATTATCTAACTTGCTGTTTTTGTTAGGTGCCAACAAGTCAGTTTTGACCCATAGTGACGTTATACACAACAGAATGAAACAGTTTTGACCCATAGTGACTTTATACACAACAAAATGAAACAGAATGTCCAGTCCTGTACCGTCCTCACAATTGTTCCTAGGCCTCAGCTCATTGTTGAAGTCATTGTGTCCGCAGTCCATCTCCTTGAGGCCCTTCTTCTTCTTTTTTTTAATCTGTCCTTCTATTTTACTAAACATGATA
The DNA here is from genome assembly GCA_004026705.1 of Nesogale talazaci. Lineage (NCBI taxonomy): Eukaryota > Metazoa > Chordata > Mammalia > Afrosoricida > Tenrecidae > Nesogale > Nesogale talazaci. The sequence continues at coordinate 52,342 of PVJH01014699.1, read as the reverse complement.
TCCTTCTCCAGGGACCTGTCTTTCCTGACAGCCTGTTCAAAGTTTGTGAGACAAAGTCTGCCTATCCTTGGCTCTAAGGAGCACTCTGTACTTCTTCTAGGATGGCGTTGTTTGTCCTTTTAGATATCTGTAGCACTTTCAACATTCTTCTCTAGCACCCAAAACTTAAATTCATCAATTCTTTTTTAGTCTTCTTTACTAAATATCCAACATATATGGGGCAATTAAAAATATCGTAGTCCTCAAAGTCACATCTTTGCCTTTTCAACACTTGACAAGAGATCTTGTGCAGCTGACTTACTGAAAACAATGAATCTTTTGATCACTTAATAGCAATTGATCCAAGCACAGCAAAAGCCTTGGCAACTTCAAACTTTTCTCCATTTATCATGTTGCTACCCATTGGCCTAGTTGTGAGGATTTGGGTCTTCTTCACATTGACTTGCGATTCATACTGAAGGCTGCAATTCTTGAACTTTATCAACGTGGGATTCAAGTCTCCTCACTTTTAGCAATCAAGGTTGTATCACCTGTCTATCTCAGTTTGTTCACAAACTTTCCTCCAATCCTGTTGTCACAAATTTCTTCATGTAACCAGCTTCTCAGATGACTTACTCAGCAGAGAGATTGAACAAGTACTGTGAGAAAATCCAAGACTTTTTAATTTGATTTAACTTAATTTTTTTTAAACCAGACTGTATTACCTTTTTCTGTTCATATTGGCGTATGTACAGCTTCTACATGAGCACAATGAAGTATTCTAGAATTCCCATTCTTCTCAAGGCTATCTCTAGGTTGTTATGAGCCACACAATTGAATGCCTTTGCCTAGTCAATAAGACATAGTAAGCATCTTTCTGGTATTCTCTGCTGTGAGCCAAGATCCATCTGACATCAGCAAGGATGTCCCTTGTTTCACATCCTTTTCTGAATTCAGTCTGAACCTCGGGCAGCTCCTTGTCAAAGTCCTGCTGCAACTCAAGCTGCCCTTTGAAATTTTCTATTCAGGGCTTTGACTCCATCATTTCTAACATTTGCTTTGGCTACTCTGTGATCAGGAACAACTTTTGCTTTCTTCATGTGTGATGTTCTTGATGTCGTTCATCCCACAGCTCTTCTGGTCTTCTGTCATGTGTTCAATGCAGCAGATCTGCTCCTGAAATTCAGGTGGGATAGACTCACAGTCACACTTTGGATCTCGTGGATTTGTTTTAATTTTCTTCAGTTTTCCCACATATGAGTAGCTGATGCTCCACAGCCAGCTCCTGGCCTGGTGTTAGCTGCTAATATTGAACTGCTCCATCATCTCTTTCCACAGAGGTGGTCAATTTGATTTTGTGTCTTCCATATGGAGAAGTTCATGTGTATGCTTGCCTTTTGTGTTGTTGAAAAAAGGTATTTACTATAAATAAGTCATTGGTTTTGCAAAATTTGGTCATATGAGCTCCAGCTCATTTCTAACCCCAGGCATATTTTCCAACTACTGTTTCTCCCTTTTTGTTTCCAACTTTTGCATTCCAGTCACCAAGAAGTATCAGTTCATCATAATTGCATGTTTGATCAGTTTCCAAGTGAAGCCTTGGTAGAATTCTTCAATTTCTTCATTACTAGCTTTGGTGCATACATGTGAATAGTATTTGTATTGACCAGATTTCCTTGAAGGTGGTAGATAGAATCCTATCACAGATAGCCCTGTACTTCATGATTGGTTTTGCGATGTATCTTTGACAATGGATACCACGCCATTTCTCTTGATTGTGTTATTCCAACCATGGTAAATTATATGATTCTCTGATTCAGAATTATCAACACCCATCCATTGTAGCTCACTATTGACCAGGATATTGATTGTGATGTGTTCCATTTCATTTTTTGAAGACTTCCAATTTTCCTCAATTCATACTTTGCACATTTCCGATTCTAATTATTAGGAGCTTTTTGTAGCTCTTTCTCCTTTCCTTTCGTCATGAACCATCAGCAAATGAAGATCCTGCAAGCTTCACCCATACATGACCTACTCAAGTCATATCTGCAAGGTGCACGCCGGCCTGAGAAATCAGCTCTTCCTCAAGCCCATTTTGACTGCCTTATGGCGTGAGGAGCCGCCCTGCTGTGCTATCTCTGTCAGTGGTCTGCTTCCATTAATTGGATCCTGCAGTAAGCTATGCATGTTAGTCTGGGTTGACTAGAGAATCAAATTCATAGACATTTATCTATGTAAAAGAAAGAGATTTAGATAAAGAGTAAATGTCTCTTGAGAAAACATCCTACCCCAGTCCAAATCAAGTCCATAGCCCCAATATTAGTCCATATGGATGATACCAGTTGGTAAAATTCCTCTTCAGATTCATGCATCACATGCACGATGCTGAATGCAGGAAGATCACAGGCCGTGGATGGAAAGTCTTGTGGTCCCAGCTGGTGTGGGTTTCCACGTGGCTCCAGGGCTATAACTCCATTGGTATGGCTCCATGTGGTTCACCAACAGGAATGTCTCCCAGGGAGACACGCAGAGAGAATGGCCCTGGCTTCCAGTATGTTGCTTATCTCTGTCCTGCCACCAAAAGAGGTCATCAAGCCGCGAACTGATTGAGAAGTTAGATTTCACCCCATTCACTCTTAATAATTTCACGTTGACACCAGACTGGGTAACAACCACACTATGCATGAGGTTGTCTGTGGGTTCCTCTTCAGAAGTGGGAAGCTGAGTCCTTCTTCTTTGTCAGGTTTTCATCTGGAAGGCCCACGGAACTGTGTTCATGCTGGGTGAGCCTGCTAGCACGTGAGATATCAGTGACAGAGCTTCCAGCAGCACAACAACCCACTAGCCACCATGGCATGACAAACTGATAGACAAAGGCTGGAGTATCTAAGTCTGCACCCTTAAACTCTGTTGTTGTCTTTTTCCTGCTTGCGTTAGTAATACTATAGGTAAGGGAGCAACACAGCCTGAAATCTCTGCTCCTGCTGCCTTTCCCCCTTTGTTTGGTCTGTGGAAGAGTAGGCGCAGTCTGTTTATTTTCGGGCTGATATGTCATACCCTTGAGGTATTGCTGTGGTAGCCCATCAGCAAGAAGGTGCAGTCTGAGCAGAGTTCATTCTAGTGTGTCTGAGTTCCTTCTGGGTCAGGGGCTGGCTGGAGGGGCAGGGAAGAACAGCAGTGCCAAGTCTTCAGTGTCCTGTTGTAGTGTATTTACCGAGCTTCCAGTTTGAGGGTATGGTATAAGAGATTTCATTTCTTTCCACGGGAATATTCAGTCCCTCCCCCGCCTCCCCCATCTCTTTACAGAAAAGGTCCTTTCTGGCTTCTCTGAAGTGGTCTCTTGTTCTACACCAAGTGTCTGCATACATACAAGTCAGTCTCTCTCTCTCTCTCTCTCTCTCTCTCTCTCTCATTCTGTTTTATTACATTGTTCTATTTGTCTGGTTTTGCATCAGTAAGGCTACCGTAATCACTTAAGCTTCTAATCAGCCCAGAGAGTCAAGAGAGCAAGTCCCTACCTTATTCTTCAAATGCGTCTCATCTCTTTTTGGATCTTTGCATTTCCATTTTATAATTAGCTTGCTCAGTTATACGTACCCAGAAGACAGAGAGAGAGAGAGAGAGAGAGAGAGAGAGAGAGAGAGAGAGAGAGAGAGAATGCATGTGTATACACACACACTTTTTATTTGGATTTTATTGCGCTTTGTGAAGTTGTGACCTACTTCTATTGCAGTTGGCACAGCCCTCCATCCCCCCGCAAGACTGTCCTTCCAGGGCCAGCTCTCTAGCTGCTATTCATTCCCTTCATGCGTGCATAGGCCCCCACTGACATCGAGTCCATTCTAACTCATAGGTCTGCCCTGTTGAATTCCCAGACTTTCAGCAGTCACCAACTGCTCCTCAGGACAAAGATGGACTTTCTACTCCCATAAAGAGTCATGCTCTCAGAAACCCACAGGGGAAGTTCTACCCTGACCTACAGGGTTGCTAAAGTTGAAAACAACTCAATGGCCTTGAACTTGAGGTCTCTCTCTCTCTCTCTCTCTCTCTTTACCAGAGTAGAAATCCTCTTTTGGAGTGGATAGTGGGTTTGAACTGATGACCTGTGGTTAATAGCCCAACTCACGGCTACCAGGATTCCTTCATAGTTAATTGATGTCTTCCCCCAGTCCCATTTCAGTATGTTAAGACTTTCATTGTGAATCTTCTACCCACACATCAATGGTATTTTCCCCATCTATTTGGAATTGTCCCACTCAGAAACACTAATCTATTGTGACTTCTTCTCATCTTCTTACTTTGTAGTATATGCATACTCTGGTTTTATAACCCCTTCCCTTTTCCAGCATTGTATCAGAATGCTCATTTGCTTTATGTACCTGTTTATTTTCATACCTAGGATTTTAACATGTACATTTGACTTCTAAATGACTTCTCATTGAAAAAAATTAACGCCTTTGAGTTGATGTCCACACTATAGTACAGACTAGAATGTCCTGTGAGTTTCCAAGACTGTAACTTTTTATGGGAATAGAAAGCCCCGTCTCTGTCCCTTGGAGAGGCTGGTGGTTTTGAACGGCTGGTCTTTTGGCTAGCTACCCATTGTGCATTTAGAATATGCATGCTCATCTCAGCAAGGATTGAGTTGAGCTGTATTTCTTTCCTTCTTCCCCGAAATGTCAGGCCCTCAGAATGTCTTGTCCTTAAAGGGTGTGAATGTAAATCTACCTTATTACATCATGAGCCAGCGAAAAACCCTAGGATGCCATGGAGCACTTCTGAATTTGGTGTCAGATGCCAGTTCTGAAGAAAGGAAACAGGGCTCAGGGTAGGCTCAGGGATTCTGTCCACCCTGCCTGCTTCTCACGATGAACATATGGAGGATGTGTGGACAGCAAAAATCCTTTAGAAAGACCAGTCTTCCTCATCACTGCTCAAAATCCAGCATGATGCCAAGCAACCCTTGATCCTCTAAGGCAGTGGTTCTCAACCTTCCTAAGGCTGCGGCCCTTTAATACAGTTACTCATGATGTGGTGACCCCCACCCAAAAATTATTTTCGTAGTTACTGCATAACTGTCATTTTGCTACTATTATGAATTGGTCAAGCCCAAAGGGGTCTCAACCCACAGGTTGAGAACCACTGCTCTAATGACTTGTACAGCCATTATTGGCTTTGACTTCAATGCTGAGACCTTTACCACTATTATTTGGATGTGAAATTCAAAGCTAGCAAGGAGTGCTCCATCTGGGAGTCATGCTGGTCCTCCCCTTTCAACCAGTGCCCCTGTTAAGAAACAATTGATCATGTGACTCTCATTAAAGCTTTTAGCTTGGAATGTGCCTATTAAATGTAGAACCTTCTTTCCCATCTCTGGTTTTGTCTCTGTAGACCAGCAGTTCTCAACCTGTGCATCATGACTCCTTTGGGGTTGAATGGCCCTTTCACAGGGGTTGCCCAGTTCATCACTGTAGCAAAATGACAGTTATGAAGTAGCAACAAAAATCATTTTATGGTCGGGGAAGGTCACCATACCATAAGGAACTGTATGAAAGGTTCATGGCATTAGGAAGGTTGCACACCACTGTTGTGGACCTTCAGTTAGGTGGTTAGGCTCTCTCTACAGCTTCTGGTTGAAAGGACAGTCCCTTTCTCTCATGGCTCCTGTGTTGTGTTAACCCTGAGTTTGTTGGCTTAAGTTCAAGGCCAGGGGTTAGTGAGACATGGATGCTGGTCTCATCTGCCTCCCCTGTAGAATAGAGCTGTTGCTCTACTCTGAACCTTAGGGCAAGATGATTCTTTGAATCTGGGGGAGCCTCAGCATCATTTGTAGAACTCAGGCAGTGCCACCTGCTTTGAGAATAGCCAGTGGGTTCATGGTGCTTCTCAGAAGTCCTCATGTGTTTCTAACTCTGAGCATTGTGGAGTACTGATCCAGTGGAACCACAGTCTTACAAACTCTCCCCTAGGTCCAGGCAAGACAGGGTCAGCGGTCTCTCTGAACAGAAGGCAAATTGATGTCCCTGAATCTCTTACCAACTTTTCTCTCCTGCCCTCTTCTTCCCATGACAAGTTCCCTTCTCCCCCTGGCTTTCCCAGGATGTTCAGGCTTCATCTTGGCCACTAGGCCGTCAATTTGTTCCAAATTCAGGAATGACCCTGTGACAGAGTCTTCTTGGATGAGGATCCTGAACTTGGTTTGAAAGAACAGTGGGTCCCAGAGGAGATAAGAGTGGTTAGATGTCAGGAGTGAGGTTGGAGAAGGCACCTCTTGTTCTAAGAGGCTGGTGAGAGGAGTATGTTTGGGAAGGACTTTCAGAGGTAGCTGAGAAGAAACCTCTGTTCTTCTGTTCCCTCTTGGATCAGCCAGGTATAGAAACCCCTTCCTGAAAGAGCCGTCAGGTTTTCTCCCCATCACACAATGGAGAGAGAAGCAAGGAGGGCATGCTATGCGCATAGGACAGGCAGAGAGCTGCAGAGAATGGACACTTTGCCTCAGCTGGATCCCAGCATGAACAGTCAGATGTCTGCAAAAGCACCCGTCCTCTTTACCCACCACCCACCCTGCTTCTTTCTCACACCCCTCATGTCCCACCTTTGCTTTGAGCTTGATTGCCACCTTCTGGATGGGCAAGTGGAACCCAGCTAGTGTAAAAAGGACCAGCAAACTTTGGCCTCTGTGATAGACAATCAAGAAGACCCTATGGGACAGAGTTCTCCTTCCTGGTGTGTGGAATCGCCTGGCTCAGCATTGACTTGGCAGTCATAGTGGGGAGTTGTTGGGGTTTCTTTCTCACATGCACAGACAATGGCCTGCTGGTCCATTCTGGATTGAGAATGGTGCCATCATAGGAAGGGTGTTGGGACCTTGTGGGGCCAATGTCTGTATGGATCTGGGAGTCTTAGTGGTTCAAGGTAGCAGAAAGGACTTGCTCTTGGACTTCTGGAGCTGGACCGAAGGCACAGACCCTCGAATCACTGCCTTGTGCTATTCCTGCTTCACACTCAAAGTGGGTTGTCACTGGATGGAATCAAAGCCTGTTGCCAACACAGGAGAGGTGTGTCAAAACCTTGGTGAGAGGTGGGGTCTTGGGGAGGAGGCTACCCAGAGAAAGGAAGGCTGGGTCAGACGCTGCTCCAGGTTTGGGGGAGAATTCTAAATGCAGTTATTTTTCCAGGGCCAACAGGGAGTCGTACATATCTCCTTTGTTTTAGAAATCACTGTTTTTTAGGGATTTAAAACCCACTGGGGACTGGCTTAAGAAGTTAACAACGTGTTACTATTCAGGAAAATCACATTTGATGTGGTTTCTAGCTACTTTGGCTTATGAAAATAAATACCTTCTGATTGGGAGTCAAATCTTACGCATGCCACTTATCAAAGGCAGGTCATCGGATGATAAACAACTATCATTTACCTTAAGCCCACGTGGGGAGGATTTCATTTTTTTAAAATGCTAATTGTCCTTGTGGGGTTCCTCCCACCCTTTTCTTTCACACAAAAACCTTCCAAGAAAAAAAAATACAATAAATTCGCATCTCAGGTGTGGAATTCGATTTGTGTAGGAAAAAAAACCAATTAACTGTGAAATGTAACCAGGAATAGAGATGTTGGTTACAAGGAGTCCCTAATTAGGACAACTTGGATGTGCTCGGGACCTCTCTCTTCCTCCATCAAGCCAGTGTCCCAGGGAACAGGTGTTCCATTCGGCTGTCCGGGCCATGCTAATGTCCACCATCATTTTCAAACACGACTTTTAAGCCACAGGCTTGGAACTAGTGTTCAAAGACCTTTTGTGTTTCTTTTCAGCAGTCGGGCATTTATTCCCCCAATACGCAGGAAGTCCGTGCAGGGGATGGTCATTTCTCAATGCGCTCATTATCCCGGTCCCTTCTGTGGCTGGACTATGCGCTTCGTTTCAGTGGGTTATGTTGTGTTCATGAGTGGCAAGTGAGGGAAAGGGTTTACCATGCCTCCTGTGTAAGGAACACAGACAGACATGCATGCCATTTTGTCTGTGCATTCCAAGGCAGTGGGAGGAGAGTGACCTGCACACTTTTGTTTTAAAAGCAAGGCAGGTGTGTGTGTGTGTGTGTGGGGGGAACCTACACTGCCCTAGAGGCTGGAGATTTGAGTTATGACCGTTAGTGAAGAATATAGAAAGTGTCCTTGAACAGATCTGTCTGGGAAGAAGAGCACCCAGCATGCTCCTGGGGAGTGAGGATGGCAAGACTTGGTCTTGTGTCCTTTGAAGGGACCGGTCCTTAGACAAAGACACCATGCTTAGTAAAGCAGAGGGCCAGCAAGGAGGAAGCCACTCAATGAGATGGACTGATATGGTGGCATTGGTGGCACTTCCACACATGAGAGGGTGACTGGGAGGAGGACACAGGACTGGGCAGGCTTCCCTTTTATTATGCACAAGGTTGCTGTGAGCAGAACCAATTTGAAGGCAGGGGACAACGGGAAGCTGTCCTGAGACACGTTCAGTCTGTGTTAGGTCTGTGATGCTGTAAGATGATGGAAACACACAGAGAAGGGAGTGAGGAACCTTTCCAGGAGAATGGGCATGCAGAGGGGATTTTTGCATTGGGCTTTGATGGGGAAATAGGAGTTCGCCAGAGATGGGGTAGAAAGAGGAATGACCTGAGTCAGGAAGGAGCCTGGGTCATTCTGGGGACAGAGCAAGATCAGAAGGCTGAATTTCAGCATAACGTTGGGGGAGTAGGAGCAGATGAGACCGTGGAGGCAAAATATTTGTCCCTCCTTTGCCTGTCTCCATGACATCTGTCATTCCGTGATGTTTATGTTTCATCTGAACCAGAGCATAAGTCTATGCCCTCATGTCCTCATGGGTTCTTCTGTACTCTAAATTGAGGCCAAGAGGTTACTTTGGAACTTGATATTCTTTGCTTTTAATTACTTTTATGGAGCTATAAGAAACGCATCATATAAATTGATAGTTCCATCATATTTAGAGAGGTTGTGTGATCATCGCCACCATCAGCTGCTGGGGAGCATTTTCTTCCCTCTGCCTCACTAGAATTGACTTACCCTCCCCTTCCCGCTGCTTTCATTCCATCAGGCCATTATTACTTCAGTTCCTGGCTTCATACATCCTGGCTTCCCTGTACGGGAAAACATAGGAAATCGGACAAAGATCAGAGAGGGGAAAAAAACAATCCAGAAGTAATGATCATATAAAACAGTGAAAGACCTTCAACTAAGAAAAAGCAAACAATGATTAAAAACTTAGGGTCAATGGAATGTGGGTCCAAAGGGAGGTGTTACATTCCAGTCTAAGGACAGTTGCGAAGAACGTCTGTATACTGTGCCCTGCCTGATCCTGGGGCTGTTTTATGTCCCTTGTCTGTGGGCAGTAGGGATTCACCAGAGACCTAATCCACATTAGACTCCTGCAACATGGATTTGGGGCTTCCATGATCAGACAGTTTGGAACCTAACCTCAGGCTAAAACCAGTCCAGTGTGGTGTCTGAGCCACTGAGAAGCCATCCTGAGCGGGTGGCTCTTGCCAACCTCTTGGTCCACATAGCTGGAGTGGGCTGGGGATGAGCCTCAGAAGCCAGGGAAGTACATCTTACTGGTGGTCTTGGTGGTGGTGGTGCAGGGGCCATTGAGTCAGCTCCAACCCACAGCAGCCTCCCGTAACACTGCTAGGTCCTGTGCCATTCTCACAGCTGTACTTACGTTTGGGTCTTGTGGTAGTTGGATGGTTTACGTCAACGGGACACTCCTGGCTAGAGGTGAAGTTGAGTCTGTCAATACAGTGGTAGGGGATAACAACCACTTGGGGGTGGGGCCTTTTGTATGAGAGTCTGGGACTCTGGGGACGGCTTCTCTCTGCTGTGGCCATTGCTTCTTCCTCACTGGCACTCTGTGTCTACCTCCATGTAGGTCACCTGATCCTGAGAGCTGCTGGTGTCCAGGGTGCTTCCACCCACCCTGGAGCCACGTGATTCCCTGTTTCACTCTTCTGTGGCATCGGACCACAGCTCTGTGCGTCTGAAGAGGGCCAGCAAGCATCAGATCTATGGGCTTGAGTTAAACTGGGCTGGGGGCCTTCTTGATGTAAGGTTGCTTCTGAATATACAACTCTTTCTTGTACATAGATGAACATCACTGGGTTGTCTCTGTAGACAGCCTGGCCACAACACAAGCTCATGGTTGCAGCTACTGGGTCAATCTATCTCGTTGAAGGTCATCGTCTTGTTCACTGTCCTTCCACTTTATCAAAGCATAATGCCCTTTCCCAAGGACTGGTCTCTGTGGAAATTGTTCGCTACAGACTCTAAGTAGGCAAAAGTAGGCCCGAGCTTACCTTGCTCATTGGGGAATGTCGTACTATCTACAGGCCTATACTCCCATCACACTCTGTCTCTTTGTCCCTAAAACCTGCCACCCTGGTCTCCCCTCTGAACCTTTTGCCTGGAAAATGCAGCATTTGAAATAAATGAGCACTTTCCTTCTCCTCCGCCTGCTAATTCCCTGAGTCCTTTGCTTTCTTCCTAGCCCCAGCACCGCCTATCTTTATTTCCTTCATTTGACATGCTCTGCTGTTGTTCTGTTAGATGCCCTTGGGTGGGTTCAGACTCATAGCGCCCTCATGTCCAACAGAACAAAACACCACCCGACCCTCTGCCATGGCACCGTGGATGTATTCTTTGAGGTCATTGCTGCAGCCACTGTGCCCATACTCTTCAAGCCCATACTCTTCCTCTTCTCTGCTGAGCTCAACTTACTTCACACGGTGTCCTTTTTCAGGGTCAAGTCCGACCTGAACATGTCCAATGTATGTGAGGCAAAGTTTTGCCATCTTTGCTTCTCAGGACCATTCTGGTTGTTCTTCTGGGACAGATTTCCTTGTTCTTTTGGTAGCCCATGGCACAGCCAATCTTCTTTGCCAGCTCCAACATCCAAATGCATCAATTCTTCTTCTGTTTTCCTTATTCAGTGTTGAGCATTCACATACACACGAAGTCAATGAAAATACCCTGCTTTCATTCAGGTGCACGTTAGTCCTCAAAATAACATGCTTGATTTTCAACCCTTGAGAGGTAGACTTGAGTTGTCCTGTGCAGCAGCTTTCCCCAGTGCCCTGAGTTCTTTGACCTCTCGCCGACGGCTTCCCTCGTCATCATTGTGGACTCAAGCTAGGTGACATGCGTGACACCTTCAATCTTTGTTCTGTTTATTGGTGCTGTGGTGAGGATGTGGGTCTTCTGTACACTGAGTTATCACCTCTCCCCCCCCCCCCCCCCCCCCCCCCCCCCCCCCCCCCCCCCCCCCCCCCCCCCGCAGGCTGCGATCCTCAATCTTCATCAGCAAGGGCTTCAAGTCCCCCTTATCTCAGTGCTAGCTCCACAGATAGGGAGAGATCATAATCTTGCTCTCAGCTGTATCCCAGCACCCCACACTGCTCCAGGAACCACATCAGGTCCCCAAGATAACTTCTGGAACAAATTGGTGTAAGGGCCAGATTCCAGAGGGCCTTGCCTGCTTAGCTCACTGCCTGTGTTCTATGCTGGGAACCACAGAAAGCTCACGGAGAAACTTAACCAGGTCCACAATAAGCCTGTGGTGTGGGTCAGTCTGACACAGAAAATTAAGTCTAAAATATTTTCAGTAATTTTACCCGTACCGTGACTCCCCTGTCATGCCTCTGTGGTGAAACGATGATGGGAGCAGGGAGCGATTTTCATTTCTCATAAAACATAAAACCCATTCCTGCAGGGCTGGACATGCTCAGAATGAGAACGGCACCGTCCAGCCAGGGCCAGCCAGCTGGGTGAGCTGGTTAGCAGGAGGGCTGGTGGGTCACTGACGGCCTCGGGGCCTCTGGTTTGCAATTTTAAGGGGACATAAAATGCTGGCTGGCTTTCGCGAAACCCTGGGCCGAGCAGCAGAGAACTGTAAAATCTCCCTGTTGCAATATAAATATGGGATGAAAGTTGATTAACCCATTTTATGTAGTTATCTGAGCCTTCAATCCATTTGCACTTGAATGAGAGGGACAAAAATGGAGCTTTGGTTGGACGGGCATTTTTCACCAGGCACCGGAGGTAACAGAGGAGGTTAAAGTTCCCTGGTCACCTTTGTCACTTCTATCTGGCAGATGATTCTCTACGGGGATGCTCCCTTTGATGTCAGGGGCAGGTGGGTTGGACTTGACAGGAGACCACACGCCGAGTTAGGAGAGCTTCCCCTGTGTTTTCATCCAGGCTCTGACCTCCAGGAGGACAGTGGGGGCTCGGAGGGTAGGGTTTTCCTCTTCCACGTGGGAGATGTGGGTTCGGATCCCAGCTGATCTATCTCACACATCCCGCTGCCAATGGAGGCTTGTCTGTTCCTACAATACCAAACTGGCTTCAGCGGCAGAGTTCACTGTCCCTCAGACCGTTGGAGGGCCGACCTATAGCTAACACAGCAACAACAACAACAACACCTATGAACAAATTCCCTGTGAGCCCAAGATAAGTTGGCTGCTAAGCAGGACAGTATTGGCCGCAAAAATATCTGGTGGGCCACATGTGGCCCACGGGCCATAATTTGAGGACCCCTAATCTACTCCCGTCTCGGGACCCTCTTTCAGGAAGAGCTGCTCTGTCTCCTCCTGATCTCCCCGAAAGTCAGACCACCTCCCCTGGACACCTGAGTTCCTGCTACTGTGCCAGGGTTCTGCTCACCACATTCCATCCCGCGGCCCCACAATTCTGTGACGTAGGGCTGGCTCTCTCCATTGAACGGAGGCAGAAACAGAGGCCTGCACAGAAGGTGCTGAACCTGCTTCTCCTATCTGTGCCTTGAGGCCCTCCCCTTCCTGGGAGCTCCTTGGACCCATAGGGTGATGCTCTTCAGACTCTGGGCCACACCAAGTCCCACACCCCTCCCCAGGGTCACCAGGGCGGTCCTGTCTCAGAGCAGGCTTGTGCGGGGCTGTGCAGGCCTTCCTCAGTGATATCTCTTCCTCTTGTTCCCTTGGGGAGACTGTTGGCTTTGAAACCACCGATCTTGCTGTTGGCTTTGAAACCACCGATCTTGCTGTTAGCAGATGATCGCCTAACCCACAGTGCCACCAAGGTCCCTTTAGAGGTGTACTGGGGACTGCCTTCAGGACGATCGATCACAGAGGTGCAGGAATGGAGGGGGCTGGGCAGGGCTGATTGCAGTTTGAAAACCACTATCAAAGGACATGCTGGCAGTGAAGGAGCCTTGGTGGCATAGTGGGTTACACATTGGCCTGCTAACCTCAAGGACAGCAGTTCAAAACCACCAACCACTCCACTGGAGAACGTTGAGACTTTCTACTCCACAAAGATTGACCATCTTGAAAACCGAGGGAGATAATTCCACCCTGCCCTAGAAGGTCCCTGTGAGTCGGAACCAATTCATGGGCTGGGAGTTTGAGAGCTTGGGGGTTTGGGTGGGGATGTGGGTCTCCTTGGCTCCCAAGTCCTCTCAGATCTGATGACTCTGAGTCTCGTGTGTGGGTGGGCCATCTCTGCTCACTAAATGCCCCTGGGTGTGTTTCATCATCCAGCAAGTTGGGGGAAGTCTGATTGAGAGTCAGGCCCACCCAATTAGCACTTAATTGTATCCCGCTTTATCTTCTTCGTCAATTAGTTCTTGTGCATCAATTAAGCTCCTCTGAGGCCCGACCACAGTGCATGGTTCAGAATTATCCCAAGAACCTGTGTCCTGTGGGCCCCAGGCCTGGTATTCTGAGGGTAGCTGCATCCGCACATGCACAGAGAATTTCTGGCCAGGAAGGAGGGGAAGTTGGTGTGTGGACAGCACAAGCCTGGCCAGTGAGATCTCTCATTGTGGGACCGGCCCTCTTCTTGCATCTCCACTTGAATGAGATCTCCTATTGCCCTGAAGACCAGTGAGGGCTCTCTCCGAGTTCCCTGACTCAACAGCCTCAAAACCCATGTGCTTTGGTTCTTCTAAGGGATTTGCTTTGTCTCTCAAGGGAGGGATTTTAGGGATCCCCGACTCACCACTGTGCCAGCACAGAGCAGTGCAGGGGTGCCTGCTCCTTCCTTCCTATATCCCTTTTCTGGGGAGCACACCTAGCCCGTTGTACATTCCTGGCTTGTAGAACAATGGTTTGCCCATTGCAGAAGCCCAAGGAGTATTTTTAGTGGCTACACACTGGGGCGCTAACTCTTAAGGTACATAGTTTGAAACTGGCAACCACTCCTTGAAGGGCAGATGAGGCTTTCTTGTCTTGTAAATCAAGAGTCTCAACCCCACAAGAGCATTCTCCCCTGACCTATAGGTTCACCATGTGTAGAATTCACTCAGTGACAATGAGTTTGCTTTGATGTTATTGGAACATACAATATTGTAATAAGGGCAAATAAGTTTATACAGTTTATGTTTTATCCCTTGCTCCTCCAAGTCTCTCTCTCTCTCTCTCTCTCTCTCTCTCTCACACACACACACACACACAGAGTTGCTATTGAGTCCACTTCAACTCATGGTGACCCAGACATGTCACCAGGGAGCCTTGCTCCATTGGGTTGTTCTTGGTTTATAACTTATTTATTTGATGTGTGTGTGTGTGTGTGAGGGAGTCAATTGCCAGGCCTTTCTTCTGAGCTTTAAAGTGGAATAAACCAACATTCATCTGCATGGCAACAAAAAGTACCCCAGATGAACCAAACCCAAGAGAAGGGTTGTATAAATGATAATATATTGACAGAAGGAAACAGATCACAGCAATGAAAGAGCTGAAGTGGGTAGCTTGCGCAGAAGCATAGAGTGATTTAAAACAAGTGTGGCAGTAACATGCAATGTTCTATTCCTGATGAAAGTGGTGCAGGATTATACACGGGTGTGTATAGTGTACTAAGGTTAGGGAAAACAAAGAGAGGTAAACGTACATGCTTTTTTCCACGAATAGCACATATAACACATGAGTAGCATGTGTTATTTGGTAACACATATTCCTCTTTCTGCTGTCAGTCCACCCTGCTGTTTGGAAAGGCAGACTTCACTACCCCTGATGTTTAGATAAAGAAAAAATTAATGAACACTCTACTTAGTAAGCTGGGCAACTTAGAAAAGATGGTGTAGACTTTGGTGTGGACATTGTCTCCATGACCCTGAAATCTGTTTCAATGAATTATTCACAAACCATGTTCATATACTAGTGCATTTGGCAGGAGTCCTGGTAGCTTGGTGGGTTATGCGTTGGTCTTCTAACTGCAAGGTCAACTGTTTGAAATCAACAGCCCCTCCATGGAAGAAAATCGAGGCTTTTGACAGCCATAAAGAATTTCAGGCTCTGGAAATCAACGATGTCTTACGGGTTCACTAGGAATCAGAATCTACTTGATGGCAGGGTGTTGGTGCATTTGGTATTGGTTTCATTGGAGAGATCTTTCCCAGTTAGTTAAGTGAGAGAAATGTAGATGGAGAATTGAAGTCACAGGGTTGATCGTATATTGACTAGACATACTTTTGAGAAGCCCTGAGAACAGAGGGGTTTGTACTTCACCACTGATAGAAAGGGTGGGGGTTCAGACCCCTTAGAAGCTGAGCAGAAGACCCTGTGGCAGCATTGCATACAGGTTGCAGCTCTGGACACCTGCAGCGCACTTCTTCTCTGTCCTGCAGGGTCACTAGGAGGCAGTAGAATGTTGAAAGTCCAGTAGTAGAATGCCCCATGGCTGGTCCTGATGAGCCACATCTCAGGAGAATCTTATCTAGTTTTCTGTCACACAGGTATGAGACACAGATGCATGTATGACATGCTTTGGCCAACAGCATGACAAGCAGAAGTTGGTAAGCACTTAAGGTGTTGCTGTTTATCCCCTGGAAATCCAGCCGTCAGGTTCAGAGGGAGTCCAAGCTAGCCACCTGGAGGGGTCTCGTGGAAAAGAACATCGGCAAAGAGCTCCAGATCAACTCCTACCCAGAATCGTCTGCCAGCTACCTGGAGAGATTGTTTCAGTGACTCCTCCTCAGCCAAACCTCCATATGACTGGCCATGTGCTGAGAAGACCACTCTGTGAGCCCAGCCCACCCAGAGAATCATGGGAAGAAGAAGCTGTTCTTGTTTTTTAAATCATTTTCTTGGGAGCTCTTTACAGATAGGATAACAATCCATAATTCAATTAGACTCAGCATCATTGTACAATCTCTGCCACCATTATTTTAAAAACACTTTCTTCTTGAACTCTTTGATACCAGGTGCCCCTTGTTCCCGCCCTCTCCCACTCTACCCACCAGGAACCCTTGTTTATATATGAATTTACTTATTATATATATGAATTGTAGCTTACACCATCCAATGCAACTGTTTACCTACAGTTCTGTTATTTACTGCCCTCGAGTGTGATTTTACAATTATCTTTGCCACCTCTTGTTTTTCAGCAACTGCAGTTTGGGCTGGCTTGTTATCTGGCGACAGGTGATTGCTGCCGATGGGCATGAAAGCTATTCAAGTACCAGGGAACGCCTAGAGCATAGTAGGTGCTCATTTAAAACACAGTGGATCGGGATCGGAGCTTAAGGACCACATTCTCTAGGCCAGCAGTCAGCATCCCTTTAACAAGACACTGTCTCAATTGGACTTGATTGATCCACTGACCAGGCCAGCTATTCTGGCACAGCAAGGTCTTCCCAGAGGGCAGGCTGTGCCGTTCCAGAGCAAAGGGCCATTGTCTCCTTTGAAATGGCACTTCCTTTATGAGCTAGAGAGTTATCGTCACTGCTTGGTAACTGCCTTGCCCCCTGCTAGTGTGTCCATTCTTGGCTCCCATAATAAAGTTCAGTCTCATGCTCATTTTTCATCTCTCTTAATGGAGCCTGCCATGACACTGCTAGTATCTTAGGCAACCATCCTGGTTCCCAGCCTCAATCTCTGCCTTCCACTAGGACAGTGCAGACCCCCAGCACCTATTCTGTGAATAATGACAGCAGACCCTAACACGTCTGTCGCCTAGCATCTTGGCTTCTCTGTCTCTTCTAGGTTTGTTCTCTGCAGCAGGCAGTGGGCTATTTCTAAAGCACATATAAAATCACTTCACTCAGAATTTTCTTTCAACCTCTTTAGCAGGCTTCTTCCCCATTGCCTCAAAGCAGCATTTCTTGAGCTGGCTTGAAGAGTGCTTCCTGGGTGGGGGTTCAAGTTGTGATTCTTCGTTTAACATGTTGAGAAGTCCAGGATGCAAGGAAGTTAGCCTGGTATTCTAGTGTATGAGTATGTGAGGGGACTTCTCAGAGCCTTTACGATGTTATTGGGAATTGTAGCTCTTCATACAATGATATCAAATGTGACATTTGCCACACTTGATTTCTCAGCATGTTTGCTTTGGCTCCATGGACCTAGAATTTGGAAATAATGACTTGGTTTCGAGCACCTCCATTTCAGCCATTTGATCCCTGCTCTGATCTCCAGCTACAATACCTACCATTCTGTGGCAGTCATGTACTGTGTGCCAATTTCATGACTGGGAGTATGGGGGTGAAGTCTGGTCTGTCAATCTGGAGATAGCCAATGGGGTCTCTGTGTGGGCATGGCTTTTTCCTGATAATTCTGGGAAGTCTCACGGTATTTCCCAATTGGAGAAGAGAGATTTGACTCAGTCTCTTGGAGTCAGTTTACTGACAAGACAAGATGGTGGCATGCTGATAGATCCTGAGTCCTGGAACCTGGAGGAGTTGGAAGAGAAACCAGATGGGCTTGCCCTGATGGAACCAGACTTCTGGGGCTGGAGAAGCCACAGAGAGACCCATGCTAGAGCCAGGTTGCTTCTACTGCCACTGGATACACAAGACTCTGCACCCACTCTCCTGTGATTGTCCTGGTGTCATTGCATGTGCTTCATGAGCTGGAAGGAGACTTTATAGACTGGCGTCACACATATGGGCTAATATTGGACTTATGACCTTGGACTGGACTGGGTTGGGCTGCTTTCTCAATGTTTCATTCCTCTGCTATATAAACCTCTCCCTTATATATGAACATGTTTATGAATCTGTTTCTTTAGTCTACTTGGACTAACACACATTCTCATAAGTGTGTGTTTTCTGAAAAGTTGGAGTCTTTGCATCTATAATCTGTCAGTACCGAATCATTCACCTAGTCAACTCCTGTTTGTAAACTATTGTTCTTTGGTATCGTTGAGCCTATTCCAACCCATAGGAACCCTATGTCTAACAGGAAAAAATCCCTGCCTGGTCCCGTGCCTCACTCACAATTATTCTTCTGTCCAATCCCCTTGTTGCCACCACTGTGTCACTGTGTCACTGTGTCACTGTGCCACTGTGCCACCACTGTGTCACTCCATCTTATCCAAGGATTTTCTCTTCTTCACTTTCCCTCCACTTGAACAAGCATTATCTTCTCTTCCAGGAACTGGTCTCTCCTGCTCACATGTCCAAAGTTGATCAGATGAAGTCTCGCCCTCCTTGCCTCTAAGAAACACTCCAACAGTACTGCTCCCCAGATAGATTTGTTTGCTCTTTTAGCAAGCCATGACACGTTCAATAGTGTTCGCCAGCACCAGAGATCACATGGATACATCCTTCTTCTGTCTTCCTTATCCATGGTCCAACTTTCCCTTGCATATGAGGGGATTAAGAATACCATGGCTTGGGGCAGGCACACCTTAGTTCTCAAAACAACATGCTGGATTGTAGCCCATGGAATACAACTGGAGGCTAAAATTTTGTGCTTGAGTTCCTTCACCTGAAAGATCTCAATGTTCTTCCCTTTCAGTTTTCCAATGCTCGGTCTTTGAGCATTTCATTGCAGTCCTTGAGGACCTTGCTGAGTTGGCCTTTGAAAGTTTCTGTGTAGCCCTTTCCCTTCCATTAGCCTTAGCTACTCTATGACTAAGCAAGTTTCAGAATCTCTTCTAATAACCAGTTTGATATTTTCTAGTGACTTTTTGCTTTACCCACATATGGTCTTCTTGATGTCAATCGAGAGCTCATCAGGTCTTCTGTCATTAGTTCAAGGTAGTCAATCTGTTCTTGCGATGTTCTCAAAATTCAAGTGGAATCAACCCATGGTCACATTTTGGCTCTTATGGACTTGTTTTTATTTTCTTCAACTACAACTTGAACTTACATATGAGCAATTGATGGTCTGTTTCATAGTCAGCCCCCGGCTTGGTTTTAGCTATTGATGTAGAGCTTCTCCATCATCTCTTCCCCTGGATAGAGTCAGTTTGATTTCTTTGTATTTCATCTGGAGAAATGTGCGTGGATACATGTCATTTTTGAGAGGAGGCATTTGCTTTGAATAAATTATTGGTCTGGCAAAATTCTATCATGTGATTTCCAGCTTCTTTATGTTACCAAGACCATTATCTTTCAATGGCTGTTTCTTCCTCTTGATTTCCAACTTTGACATTTCAATTGCCAATTATTATCAATGCATCTTGATTGCAAGTGTAACCAATTTCAGCCTGAATAAACTAGTGGAACTCTTCAATCCCTTCTTCATTAGTTTTTGTGGTGGGTCCACATTTGAATAATAGTTTTGTTGATTAGATTTCCTTGAAGGTGGAAAGGTACAATCCTATCACTGACAGCACTGTCCTTCAAGACAGATCTTGAAATGTCTTTTTGGTTGATGACTACAACACCATTTCTGTTGATTCTTTCCCAGCATAACTTCATTCTTATTCGTCTTTCCAATTCCAGTCTTTTTTCTTCTCCAGCATCTTCTACCTCTACTCACTCCACCTCATTTTGGGCAGAATTCCATCATTTCATGCTCTTTCTTAATTTAGTTACTTTGTCAGTTCATTTTTTTTTCTTCTGGGTAGGACTGGTTGCCTGGTCCTTTAGTAGCCGGTTCATAAATGCTTGTGGAATGAATTCTTGCTGAGAAATAAAATTGACCTTGGGAAAATGAGTGTTGACTGAGACCTTCCTGAACACAGTCACATTTGTAGTAGCTACCTTGTCAGATGGTCTAAACACACCTCCGTGTCCTGACCTTTGCTACAGTGGAGCATCCTCTGTGATGCTGTCTCCTGAATGATTTCTTTGTGCCACAGACCTACACCCAACACACACTGGGTCTGCATGATTTATTCTTTGGGAATTCGGATTACAAGAGTTGTTTGAATGGAAGACATGGGAACTCTCGAGCGCTGGTGATCATATTATCTATGAGCTGATAGAATTAATGGGAGCTATTAATGAGGGCGAGGGAGACAGGATGCTAGAGACAGACATAGATAGATAGATGGTAGATAGATGGATATAAAGCTATTGACTTTATGTGGAAGGGAGCCAAGAGGGAGAATGCAGAAGGACACCTGTAAGCCCATGTCTGCCTTCAAGTTTGACGCTGAGCAAGATGACCTTGGAGATGCTCAGAGTAGATCTTTGCTCTCCAGGTTTTCAATGGCTGGGTTTTCAGAAGCACATACTTTTCTCATGAAGGACCTCTGGGTGGATGTGCCTTGAGCCGAATGTGTTAACTACACCCCTGAGGGGCTCCCTGCACTCCTCACTGAGCTTCTATTCCCTCCTTTCAAGCCTATCAGAGAGCTGGCCATGCTGACCTTCGAATGATGTACGTATCATTCCTTTGAATTCCTCTTGTCCCACTTAGCTTGTTTTAAAAGATTAAAAATAAAGCTTGAGCAAGATGTTCCAGATAGGCTATTTACTGATAAATAGCTTGCATTTTTCCTAGAAAAGCTGAACGCAGACAGCCCTTTCAACACGCTGTCCTTTGTCCTGGTCACACGGTGAATGTTAATGGCGATGCTGACGTGGGCGGATTGTGCACTGTCGATATGGAATCTGTGTGTCACTTCGGAGCAGATGGTTGTCAGGCAGAATGTGCAGCCAGGCCGTCCCAGCTGGTATGAAGGGAAGCTGCGGCTCGGTGTCTGCCCGGTGTCTGTGCTCGATGTCACCCCCCTACCTCAAGGCTCCTCCCGAATGGCTCAAGCCAGGCAGGTGCTTCCTTACAAACGATCCCGGATTGAGAGAGAGAAAAATGTTAATACAAGGCTCCTTGAGCTACATTTCTGCTTTGTGGAGCTGTCATTCCATTAAGCAAATTCGAGGCAACGTAATTGCTACAAGATTTCTACATATTTGCAGATGGGTTTGTAAATTTATTTGGGAAATGAATGGGTTGTTCTTTGGCTTGCTGGACTAATTTCTATCATGTTCTTTCCAAGGGGTGTTCTGACTAGGACTTCCCAGGCTGTCAGGTTGGGGTGGGGGAAGGACAGGTGTCTGGGACAGGCCTGAATTTCAATGTGCCAATCACATCCTGGTTGCTTTTCCTATGGCCTGGGCATGATGACACTATTTAGCATATAAGTTTGAGAATCTGTGAGGGGCTGGTATGGACGGAGAAGATACAGCAAAGAGGCAGGAGCTGAGGGGAGGGGCAGAGGGGAGGTCAGGTGCTCTTGTGAGACTTTGGGTTTCAGAGGACCCTAGTGGCGCTCTGGGGTAGGTCCTGGACTACTAAGCCAGTTCAGATGATCCACAGGAGAAAGACAAAGCTGTCTGCTCCCTGAAGCTTCACAGCCTCAGAAACCCCATGAGCATTGCTCAGCTGCCATTGAGTGGACGGCAGGGGGCTTGTTTGGGTTTGATGATGGGGAAGAGTGGACCTGGTCATGCAGCGGTGAAAGCCCTTGGCCGTTCACTGGAAGGTTAGTGGTTTGTACCTACACACCTGTCTGAGTGAGAAAGGTGTGGCAGCCTGCTTCTGTAGAGGTTTTCGGACATGGAAACCCCATGGGGTGAATCGACTCTGTCCTGTAGGGGCACTGTGCATTGGGGTGGACTGGGCAGCAGTGGGGATGGTGGGTCTCACGGGGACAGGTGCCACAATGACACCCGTCCTTGAAGCTGGACAGCACTACACTATGGGTGTGGGGGTGACTGCAGTCTGGGAATGGAGCTAGTTGGGACTGAGGAACTGTGTGTGTGTGTGTGTGTGTACACTCATGGCTTATTTATGGTTCTGCAGACAATAAAATCTCCATGAAATTTGAACATCAGTTTATCTTGAGTGGTTATCCTATCTGCATATTGTGAGGCCTTTGAGAGGAACAAATAACTCCAAGTCATCTCAACACAATGAAACTCAGAAAGAGGAAAAGGGGGAGACTCTGACTGGGTGAACTCTGCCCGACCCCTGAACTGAGACCCCCTGATGTCAGGTAACAGGAGAGTTGTGGTTGGTGACCACCCAGCCATATCTTCCCAAACTCACCTTCAGTTAACCTGCCTTCCACCAGAAAAGCCCAAATGAGCAACTTTGGGTGAAAGAAAAGCTGCTGGCTGGATTAATTTGGGTTCAGGCATGTCTTGGCTGGGAGTGTTTGTGTTTTAAGCTTACCTTAGCATCAAAGAAAGGGGCCTGTGATCAGCCTTGACATCTCCTTCCTCCAGAGCAAGATTGAAAATTGACCTAGGTTTCTTCAGGCCTTGTGTTGTGTTGTGGGTGCTAGGTGTCCTTGAGGCTGTTCCAATGCATAGCGGCCCTTGGGATGACAGAGCCAGACGCTGCCCGGTCCTGGGCCCTCTGCATGTTGGTTTCCTTTGAGCCCCTGGTTGAAGTCACGGGGGCCCGTCCAGCTCCGTGAGTCGGCCTCTCTTCGCTTTCTGGGGTTCTTATGAAATACCAGGGTGCTTAAAAGGTAGGGGAGAAGATGGAATGGAAACAGAATGAGAATGTCCCAGGACTTTTTTGCAGCCCTGCTGTTGATGTTGTCTTTGCTGTGGCTGACTCAGTCGCGTCTTGCTTGTTGCCTCCTGGTTGAATTCAATGCACACGTAAACATTTTATAACCATTTGATCCCGCTCTCAGGACCCCGGCTGGGGTATGTGAATTTACTTTTCCGCCTGGGTCTGGCTGGAATCTGAGCATGAATTAGGTGTTCTCAGGGTAGTGTTACCATCTACTCTGAGGTAAGGGACCCCTGTGGATGCTGCGGGCTAATCGTTACTTTATTATCTGCAAGTTCTCTTGATCAACCCCCCTCTCCCCCCACCCAGCTACACTCTAGGAGCAAGACGAGGCTGCCTGCTCCTTTATGGAGTAGATCTACTTGGAGAACCTGTATAGATTTTCCACCAACATGCGGAGTCAGAATCAGCTTCTTGGCAGTGGGGTTTATTGGCATTATTGTTATAACTGTAAAAGATTTCAAAAAACTTTGGATGGAGAAAATAAACAAGGCGAAACAAAATCACCACGAGACGTTTTATGGGATTCTTTATATGTTGAAAGAAGCAAACCTCTTTTGGACCCAATTCCCTGCCAGCGAGTTCTTTCTGACTCATGGTGTCCCTGCAGGGCAGAGTAGAACTGCCCCCTTGGGTTCCTGAGGCGGTCCCTCTTGAGGGGAATAGAAAGCCTCATCTCTCTCCCATGGAACTTCAAGTGGTTTTGAACTCTTGACTTTGCTGTTAGCAGCTCAATGAATAACCACCATGACTCCAGGGCCTCAAGGCTATGGCAAGAAGGAAAACACACCATCATGCTGAGAAGGAAAGCATTAATATTCTCCTTGAAGGAGTAATGGCAAAGTGATGTGGCTGTCCCCAGTCTAAGGCGGGAAATGTGTGAGACCTAGAAAGACACAGGGGTCCCTTTGTGTCCAGCACCCATGGGCTTCACAGTGTCAACACTAGTTCCACTGGCTTCTCTTGACCCTTTGGAAATATTAGCCATCAGTGGCTCACGTTGCATGTCTACAGGAGAGCACCCATCCTGTCCGTTTCTTGACTGAGCTTGGCGAGTATTGATGATCTCATGACGTGGCCCCTTGCAAATTTGTTGGGTGCTCTCCATAGACGGGGCCCAGTGCCCCTGGGAGAAGAGACAGCCACACACCCTGCCCTTGCGAGACTTCCATTCCAGTTGGGGAAGAAATATAGCAAGAGGAAACAAAACATTATAAAACACATCAAATGATTTGCTTTCCATGTGAAACAAAGTCTGCCCTTTGGGGATTATTTTATGTTGAAGCAATTCAAAGTGGCGGCATCTGCTCTCAGGAATGCCCATCTTTGCCCTAATGAAGATACCAAGAGGTGTGGGGTGCAGATGGGATGCTGGGTGGGGGCTGCAGAAGCTCCCTGTGGCATTGGGAAGTTATTACCGCTGGGAGAAGGCTTATCCAAACCGACACACAGAATGGATTCGAAAGCTCTTCGGTGCTATGAAAGTGAGTTATGATTAATACCTGTGTTCTTATGAGTGAGGCATCTAGCCATATTACAGACCCCTGGAGAAGAACCCGAGTCTACGTTTTACATCAGGCCTGTCTGGGGTGCTGGCAGGAATTGAGGGTGCATTTATGGTGCCTTGCAAGAGCAAGAGAAGCACAGAACCAGTCTTGGGTGCCCCCAAGATGCTGAAAGCTGTGTCTCTGGCATTTCGCACACGAGCAGGGCCAACCCATGGTGGGCCAGGTTTCCACAAAGCTCCCAGACTCAGACAGAAGAGTTGAGTGATCTCCCTCAACCAATCATCCAGGGAGAACCCAGGGAGTCGATGCTCCCAGTGCCGGACAAGGATCCCCAGGGTCAGGAAACTCTGAGCACACATAGCTGCCCGACAGCTTGAGCAGGCCCGTGATTGGGAAGACAATACAGGTAGGGTCAGGGATTTGTTCCATGATAGGAGAATGATTCAAGACGTTGGTGGGAAAACCCATAGCCTTTGAATTCTGTTTTCCCACAGATTTTATTTTATTTTTCGCAGCTTCTTTGCCCATGGCTGTGAGTCAAAGGTGACTCTGGCATCGATGGCTGTAATCGGTATCTTAGGCTGGTGAGCCATGGATGGGGAGAAAGAGTGTCCTAGGAGCTTGCTTTTGAGAGGAGACTAGAGGATGGGTGAGGTTTGCATAGGTGGAGAGGGCTGGGGAGGAGTAGAAGGTCAGAGGTGGCCTGACGGCCAGCGCCAGTGCTATCCCAGAGAGGTGGATGGACAATGGCTCTCTGGCTACATCCGTGTTCTCAGCAATGGGCCAGGGGCTCCCCGTAGCCCTGCCCTCTCAGCGCTGGGAAATCACTCGCTAACTGTGCTCAGGGACATGGTGAATCCTTTGCTTGTGGCTTTGCGTGGATCAGGACACCTGTGGGGGCGGCCTGGCCTGGTTCGATTCTCGGTGAAGGCGTGCAGATGAACGTGAAAAGTGAGGCTTCCCCAGAGCCCAGTAAGACGTAAGAAGCAGGGCACACTGTGGGCAGTGACACAGAGCATGATGGGAGCAGCCTCCACCCTTCGCACAGGGAGGAAAGGTTTCCAGGGGCACGTCCTCCATGCCCCTCTCCATGGGGAGCCTCTTTTCACTGCCATGTGCCCTTCCACCCCCCACCCCCAAGGGAGGAGAGATGCTTGTTCTGATTCTGCCAGCCAGATAAGTGTCTGACAAGGTCTCTGACCTCAAGTCTACAGCGTAATCACGAGCCAAGCCTGGATCCTGGACATGGACCAATTGTCATCACACATGCCATCACTCGGAGCCCTTGGGGTCTTTGTTTCTGACTCATGGTGACCTCAGAGGACCTCAAAACTACTCCTGGAGGTTCTGGAGGCTGCAAGATAATTTTTCTCCCCAAGGAGAGACTGGTGGGGTTGAATGGCGAATCTGGCTTGTAACCCACTTCATCCATCAAGGCTTTCTGAACCCCTCATCCTTGCTCACTGCCATTGAGTCAGTGACCCCTCTTGGTGACCCTGCAGGGCAGAGTGAGATGCCCCTGTGGGATTCTGAGACTCCAATTCTTAAAAAAAAAAAAACCACAAAAACTATATCAGCCATTCCGTGGGTCTTGGGATTCCTACAAATCTCATAACAATTCATCATTTGACTGTATCGAGCACACCTGTACTCATGCTGCCATCAACATTTCTGACACATCTTTGAGTCCCTGGCATCAGTCCCTTCCCTTTCCTCTCTCTTCCCTGCCCCCTCAATCCCTCAAACCCTCCATCAACTCTAATTAACTCTATTCTGTGTCCTCCAGTGTCTGGTGTGAGGCTGTAATTCTTTACAGAATCAGAACGCATCACTTTTTCTTGGGGAGCATCCAGGGGTTTTGAACTGCCGACGTGTGGTTAGCAGCCCAACAATAGTCCACTATATTACCAGAGCTCCTCCTGATCTTAGACCAGGCCAAACCAAACTCACTGCCATCGGGTCATTCACTATGCACAGCAACCTTGTAGGACAAAGACTTTGGACTGGTCTGGATGGGGATGTGTTTTCAATTCTCCATTCCTCTTGTATATAAACCTTTCCCTTATATTCACATGTGTGTCTATGAATTTGTTTCTCTAGCCTACCCAGACTAACACAACTGCTAAACTGTTGTAAAGCTGTGTGATTTCAAACCTAGTATATATCATCTCCATAAGCTTATGTATATCCAAAATGTTTTGGAAGAAAAGGAAAAAATAAAAGGATGGAAGGGACAAAGAAAGAAGGGAGGGAATAGACAAGGAGAGAGACAAAGAGGGAGGGTGGAATGGACAAGGAGGGTGGAAGGAAGGCTAAGAGGGAGGGAGAGGGGGAGGGAAGAAGGAAGGTGACTTAGGATTTCAGGAGATCTTGGTGGGTGACAAGCAGACTATCCTACACCCATCCCATGACATTAGAGTGTGGTGTTTCCCTAGTGACAATGTTCAGCAGGGTTAGGAAAGAAAGAGGGATGGAAACAGGGAATCCAGGGAGGAAGAGGGTTAATGTATGTGAGGTTGTGGGGATGGCAACCTGTGGCCTGCAACAAAGGGGGTGTGAACTGTTTAATGGGAAACCAGTCTGCTCTGTATGCCTTCACCCAATTCACAATTAAAAAGGGAAAAGAGGAAGTAACGGGGAAGGTAGAGGGAAGAAATCATCCCTCTCTCTGTCTCTCTCTCTCTCACACTCACTCTGCCCACACCCACTCACAGGAAGTCCAGGGCAGAGGGAGTTTCCAGAATATTCTTTACCAGCTGGATCCTTATTAGGTACAATGGGTCTCACCAACTCCATTTGTCACCTTGATTCCTTGCCTGAAACTGTCAGGGGGAACCAGTCGTCATAGGGCCCTGGATGGAAGGAATGACCTGGGAGAACTGCCATCCCTTTGGGCAGGGAGGGGAGCAGCCTCTCTGTGGGGTCCAGGGTTCCCTCTTCTCCAGGTCCCAGCCTTCTCTGGCTCCTGGTGGTGCAGGGGGTGACATGCTGGGCCATTCACCAAAACCACCAACTCCATGGGGGACAGGTGAGGCTCCTGTTTCAGAAACCCATGGTGTGGTGGTGCTGCTTGTGGTGGCGAGGGGAGTTCTATTCTGCCTTGTAGCATCTCTAGTCTCCCCCCATCTCAATATCACCTTGTTCCTTAAGGGATGAATATTCTCACCGACCAAGAAGTGCCGGACCACACAGTAAGCCAGACGCACAGCAGGGATCCCAATCTCCTTGATGCCAAGCTCTTGTTTCCGCCAGAGTTGAGACCGATTGAAAGAGCGTGTATGTTTTCCATATATGCTCCATCTTGCTGTATTGGTTCACTGCAATCCACTGGGACATCTCTGCTCAATGCCTACTTCAGTCTTGTCACAAAGGAAGGATGAGAGTAGAGATGATCCTGTGTGTGTGTGTGGGGGGGGGGGGGGGGGGGGGGTGTGTGGGTGGGGGAGTGTGGTGGTTGTTGTAGCAAAAGAACTGGCTAAAGTCTTTGGTTGTGATTAAGCTAATGTCACCAAAGCCCTCCTCTGATGTGGTGTTAAGCAAGAACTTAGTGTTGTAGCAGGCATTCACCCTGAGTATGTAATTTATTTATTTTTTTCCAGAAACTGTGAGAGGACATTTCTTATTGGAAACTTCGTGGGCTCTTCCAATCCTGGGTAAACATCCGCCTCAACTCAATCAGGCAGCCTTAAGGTCTCTTCTTCTGGAGGCAAGCGTGGCCTGAGGCAGGGCTAAGGTGATCATGCATATTTGGGCGCCATGGACAAAGCTAGTTGGCTCGGCTCTGAGCGTTCTTCCAACCATCCAGCTGACTGTGGGTGCAAGACCCAGGAATTGGTTCCATTCTCTCAAAATTAAAATTCAAGAAGAGGCAGCTCTCATTTCAACCCCCTGCCTTTGTGCAGCAGACACAATACAGCGGTGACAAATGCAGGTGAATTAAGGTTTGTTTTCCCCATAATTGTGAGAGCTACCAGCCACGGCATTGGATGACTTCTCAGCAATCAAAGTGGGCATAATGCCTGATCCTGAACTTGAAATGGCAGTAAATGAGGCAAAGTACCTTTCATCTGTTTTTTTCTTCTCCGCCCCCGTTTAAATCTCCGTGTAGTTGCCCTGATCATAGCTGATCAGAAGGCACCTTCAGAGCACATGGCAATGAGAGGACTTGGACACTGACTCATTATGCAAACATGAGAGAAATAATCATCATGCCCTCAGGGGCTAACAGAAGAGTTGGTGGTTCAAACCCACTCTGGACAAAATGTGCCAACATGGCCAGTGTGTGCATGTGAGATCCATTGAAGGGTAGAGCTGTAAATGCCTTGGCAAGCCTCAACCTTGGTTTCTTGCTCTTGGAACTTCAGACCAGCCAGCTGCTTTATTTGTCTTGTGCTTTAATCTCCAAGCGACACTACCCATGGGACCCCTAATCGTGGACTGTGTTGCTGTGAGTTGAGGTTCCTTCAAGCCCTGCTTCGCCACGTTCCTGGAATATACCGCTCTTGAGCTGGGGACTGTGGAACTCTGTCATCTGGCTGACTGTTGGTGACCTGCCTTGCTGTTTGCTGCTTGTGGTCGGATTGCCTAAATTGTTCTACAGAGGACGACTCGGCCGCCCTCAAGACTCGAAGGACTGCAGTGTACTAACTGTCTCATGCACGTAAGTTGCACCAAGCCATTTGTACTGCTTTATGGATTACCTCACTGTTATATCTTATGTTAGCTATCTTTCTCTCTCTATAAATATAGAGGGAGAATTCTTAGTGTCCTGGTTTTGTTTCTCTCGAGAACCCTGTTTAACACACCCACCCTCATGACCCTTTGATAAATTATAAATAATTATTTTCATATCTTACACAGACCACTGCCTCCCTTTTCCCATGGTTTCTGTTGTTTATACCCCTGAGGGGTGTGCGTGTGTTTAGTTATGTGTTGATCGTTCCAATAGGTTTCCCCTTCCTCCCCTCCTGTCCCCACCTTCCTCATACCCTGTGGTATTGATGCTCCCCTTGGTGTTCCTGGATTGCACGTCTGTGGCTGCTTATCTCTTAGTTGTCTCTATGCACATGCTCTGGCCTAGCCAGTAGTGAAAGGCAAGACACGATCGTGGGGGCTGAGGAAGCCTCAAGGAACCCGAGGAATCTACTGCGCCCTGGTCGACTCGTACCTTAAACACTTGTCATCATCCTTTGCTTTGGCCAAACCTGAATTCTAGGCCACACCTTTCTCCAAGTTATTTTAAAAAGCACTGGGTCATAACGTACATATCCAATAGAGCATAAAGCCTTTGTCCAGTGAGTGAGTTTGTAGAGTTGGGGATCATTGTCATCTAAGTTTTCATTATATGCCTGGGCCTTCACGTGTGTTAAGAACCCTGGTGGTATCGTGGTTTTACAGGGGTTATATAGATGTTAACTGCAAGGTCAGTCATTTGAAACCAAGATTTTATACTTCTCTAACTAGCCTCAGAAATCCACAGGGTCAGTTCTATGTTGCCCTATGGGATCACTATGAGTGAGAATCGACTGGAGGGCAGTGAATCTGGTCTGGTTTGGTCATCGTAGGTTATCCGCAACCCTCCTTAACAGACTACAGAACAAGGTCTTAAAACTGATGGGATGGGTAGACACTGTGAAGCAGGGAAGGTTGCAGGTTAGGGCCTAGAATTTGGCCAGAGAACATGGTGAGTGCCCTCGCTGTTTAGTAAGTGTGATTGTGTTAGTCTGGGTAGACTAGAGAAACAAATTCATAGGCACTCATATGTGTGTAAGAAAGAGATTTATATAAAAGAACAATTGAATATTGAGAAAGCATCCCGGCCCAAGCCAGATCAAGTCCAGAAGTACAATGTTAGCCCATATGTCTGATAGCAATCTATACATTCCTCTTTAGATTCATAACACTTGCAATGACACTGGATACAGGAAGATCACAGGCCAGAGGGTGGGAAGTCTTGTGGATTCAATGATATTGTTAGCGCCTCAGCACCAGCTGGGATCTCTGTGTGGCTCCTTCAGCTCCTAGGTTCTAGGGTAGCTCCATGTATCTTCTCAACAGCAAGTCTCACAGGGAGTGAGCATGTGTCCCACCTCCAG
Organism: Nesogale talazaci; assembly: GCA_004026705.1. Taxonomy (NCBI): domain Eukaryota; kingdom Metazoa; phylum Chordata; class Mammalia; order Afrosoricida; family Tenrecidae; genus Nesogale; species Nesogale talazaci. Next base: position 22,041 of record PVJH01014699.1, on the reverse strand, counting down.
CGAGCTATTTTATACCCTTAGAGGCTCCAAAGAAGGCCATCAAGCTTTGAACTGATTGACAAGTAAAACTTCACCCCTTCGCTCTCAATTCTCAAATTGACTCCAGACTATGTAACTACCACAGTGATGGTTAGGGAAACGTCAAGTAGACAATCCTGGCTAGGTTGTGAGTTCTATCTGTTAATCAGGTAGTAGTCTGATGAAATCCACTTGAGTGTGAGCTCCAACTGAGACCATTTCTCTTTTGCCCCCATTCCTCTTCCTGCTTGCTGGGACTCTGTGTCTCCCTTCAGGGACCTTGCCATGTGAGCTACTGACTCTGGGAGTCAAGCCCCAAACTGTCAATGCTGTGTTGTGCTACCACCTGCTTCGGCTCCGTGTGAATGCATCTACCAGACTGTGGTCTCTCTGTCTCCTGCTTCAATTTTTGGCAGCATTGGTTTGCAGCCACATGAGTCTGAACAATAGAATATTGAGAAAACAATTGAAGAGGGTTCCCGCTAGTGCCTGGCCCATGGACTTGAGTTGCACTGGGCTATGATGCCTTCTTAATATCAGATGACTTCAGGGCTGAGCCCCGGTGGCGTAGTGGTTGTGCGCAGGACTGTGGCCCACTGGGACAGAGGTTCAATTCTAGCAGTGGGGCTGGGCCTCCTACTCCCATACCAGAGAGCAGTGATGCCCCCCCCCCAAAAAAAAACACCAAGAAAACCCCCCCAAAAACAAAATATCAGATGACTTCTTCATTATACATATATGAGTGTCACTGGTCTTGTTTCTTGAAACAACCCAGTCTAGGTGGAGCTAGGGAAATGAAGCGTGTAAGCGGTCTTGGTGTGTGTGTGTGTGGGGGGGGGGTAAGGATCCAAGGTTTGGTGTAGGAATCATTTAGTTTAAGAGGCTTATTGAAGGCTGTGTCCATCAGGGTTTTCCAGAGATGAAAATCTAATAGGAGATGTACACCTTTCTAGCTCTAGGATAGACGCAGTTAGTCACACTGTGGTGACTTGAGAGTGGATGTGACACCAGAAGCTTTGCCATTGCTTTCTCAAATACCCAGCAGGGCCACTCCTCACAGGTTTCAGCAGAGCTTTTGGATGAAGACAAGCTGGGAATAAAGGCATATGTTCTACTTCCAGAAATTAGCCAGTAGAAACCTACCGCATGACCAAAGAAACTTGTCTAATTTTGTGCTAGAACAGATGTTCTCAACTTTCCTAAGGCAGTGACCCTTTAATACAGTTCCTCATGTTGTGGTGACCCCTCCCTCCCAACTATAAAATTATTTTTGTTGCTACTTCATAACTATAATTTTGTTACTGCTGTGAGTTGGGTAACACCTGTGAAAGGGTCACAGGACCCCCCCCTCCCCAAAAGAGGTCATGACCCACAGGTTGAGAACCACTGTGCTGGAAGATGAGACTCCTGGATTGGAGCATGGGGACAATCCACTGTCAAGGAGTTGGCTTGGATTCATTGTGATTGGTTCATAATCAACCATACTGACCTGCACATCTTTAGAGGAGTAGGTCGCTTCATGTTTCTCCTGAGTAGGGAATGGTAGGTTTGAACTTCCTACCTTGTGGTTTAAGATCAGTGCTTAGTTCATTGCATCACCAGGGCTCCTTTTCCAGGTTAGAAGACACTCAAAATGCACAGTAAGCACAGCAATGGACTCAAATGATCATGAAGGTGGGGGCAGGACTGAGCAATGGTTATCTCTGCTCCCCATAGCATCCCCATGAGTGGGAGACAACTTGAGGACAACTTATAATAATCTTGTCTGCTCATCCATCCATCCATCAGTTATCCATGTAAACATCCACCCATCCATCCATCTGTTCATCTGCCTGTCCATCCATCCACACATCCACCCACCGGTCCATCCTTCCACTCATCCATGTTCATGAAGAATCTTCTCTCATGATGGTGTGGCCTGGCGTGTCTGAAATTTTTAGAGCAGGTCTAAATGTCAGGCAGAATATCTGCTTCTTTCTAGAAGTCTCTGCATTGGCTATTAAGCCCATTAACTGATTGCATAAAGCCACCCACATTATTTTCAATAATCTCCTTTGCTTAAAAGCCAGCTCACTGTAACTGTTAATTACATCTATAAGCTATCTTCCCAGCAAGGGTTAGTCTTTTGTTTGGCTGAACCAATGGGCATTCTGGCTTATCCAAGTTGACATATAAAGCTACTGTATATACTCGTATGTATAAACTGTGTTTTTCAGCACATTTTAATGCAGTTTTTGTGGTAAAATTGGTGCCTTGGTTGATATTCGAGTCAGTTTATACTCGAGTACATATGGTAGCCTTCAGAAAGGTCAAATGAGAATGCTAGTGCCTGGGTTGATGCTCATTCATTTCTCATTTCAATGGTGTCTTAGAAGAGTTAATGTGGGAATCCCTGCAGGAAAGAAGGGATGTTCAGAATTGCCCTCAGAATCACCATCACCACACACTTCTCAGGGATGCTGGATGTCCTCTCATTTGTTCACAGATGCAGACTCAGAAATTTTGTGCTTGAAATGCTGTTTAATCTCCCTTCCCTGTGGTCTCCGTGCAACCAGCTCCATTCAGTAATCAGGTATTGGCGTTGTGTGTGCATGTGCTCGGCCCAATGGAGAGAGACACAAGAGGACACACACCATTTCCTAGGCCCGAGATTAAGATGTGTGCTCTCTCCAGGCGCCTTGTCCAGAGTGGGATTTGAGCTTCATGCAATATCATAGACGGCTGGATGAATTAGACACAAAAGAAACTTCTAGTTCTGGAAATAGACTGCATCATTCTAAAACTACCTGGCAACAGGGATCTTCTTCAGGCCAACTCTGGGGTGCACTGTGACCTGTGGTGGTCAAGTGAGCTAATATTAGGTCAAAGGCCAGATGTGCAAGTGTGAGATGGTGGAGGAGGAGAGAGTTAAACATTGAAAAGAAGTCACAGTTGAGCAGACAGCACTCAAAGAAGAGCCATTTATTAAAAAATTTGTTATGCAAAAAGCTCTATTAATGAAGTAGGGAAGATAAGCCTGGCTTGGTGCCCTCAAGCCGTTCACAGATGAATAGTGAACTGATAATCAGCTCACCAGCAATTTTAATGTGACTCAGTCACTTTAGGGCTAGAATGGTAGGGGAGGCTGGGAGTGGGTGATCCCACCTCTGCCAGGAGGGGATGAGGGAAGACTTCCTGGGAGGAGGTCCCTTGGGAGCTGGACCCAGCCTGGAAGATTTTGGATGTGAGGAGTCTGGAAAGAGGGCCAAAGAGCAAGAGCACAGGTGTGGAGATGAGCCAATGGGACCAAGCAATGGGAACAGCAAGGAACACACGCTGTCCATGTGGAACAAAGGTTCCTGAACAAGGTTCTGTCAGCAAGGCTTAAAGCGAAAGTCAAGGGAACTGCAAGGGGTTTGGCAGTGGTGGAGGCTGAAAGTTTGGTAGTAGTGGAGGCTGGGGTGTATTCATTTAGTTTTGGGTGACAACAGTCATTCCTGGTGCAACATGAGATATGGTTTAGTGGTCCCCGTGCTTCCAGAGGTTTCATCTGATGGGCTTTGTTGTGGTATGCCCTGTAGGATGAGGACTGTAGGGCTGTCTGCACAGGTAGTATCACCATCACCACCTCTGTAGGGGCACATCTACAGAAGTAAAAAACCCAGAAGCCTGAGCTTGGATTCATACCAGTGCTGATCCTGCAACACTTTCTCTGATGCCCTTGTTCCTTCATCGCATCCAATGACTTGTCCAGCAGTCAGAAGAAAGCAAATCCTGTCATCCTCCTAGTCTTGGCTTCTTGGGTGGTTCTTCTGAGCCTTGAGGACAAAGGTCCCGGTTTAGGTTGAGGTTTCAGATCCTTACTAACCTGGCCTTACATTCTCCAACCCAGGGTTCCCAGGAGACCACCTTCCAGCCCGATTGCTTCATCTTCTCTCGCCCTGCCTCTCAACCCTACCTGAGTCTTTTTACCCTAGTGTCATGGTCGATCCCACTCATAGCGTCCTCCTCTCTCTATGCAACGAAAAGGGACGTAGGCTGTGTTCTCTCAGCAGCTCCCTGTCTGTTCGGTGAGATTTGAGTCAGGAAGCGCGTCTTTCATCCTTGACCTTCCAGGGATCAATGGTGTTCACACACCCACCTTCCTCGGCAGCTGTTTGCATAGAAACCCTATTACCTCACCTAACCACAGGTCATTGCAAGCAAATCCCAGGCCTCCAGCTCCTTTCAGGATCCATAATTAGCTGGACAACTGGACTCTCAGGTCTTCTCAGCAGCAGCTCTGGGAATGGACCAATCAAAGGAAACTTATAGTTGAAGGTTGAGATAACAGACATTTCTTCATCAGTGCCAGTGGACCAGGTGTCTGTTGGCATCTCTTGTCCAGGTGTGGCAGTTACATCATTTGCTGTCAACTTGAGGAAGGGGCGGAGTTTTGCCTGTCAATCAGGTCGCAGATTGATGACCTTATTTGGAGGCGCACTGGAGATAAATAGCTCACAGTCAGACACACTGCCTCCCTGCAAGATATTCCTGTTGCCAAGCTTCATGGAACAACATTGATAAAAGCAGAGGCCTGGAGCTGGAGGAGCTGTGTGGAGACCCACACTAGCGCTGAGATGCTCACACCACCACTGGATTCACAAGAATTCCCACCCACTGTCCTGTGATCTTCCTGTATTCGCCATTATTGCATGGCTGGGTAAATCTGTAGAGGAACTGGGATCAGACAAATGGGCTAATATCGGACTTAGGGACTTGATCTGGATTGGGCTGCGATGTTTCCTCAGTATTCAATTGTTCTTGTGTATAAAACTCTTTCTTATACTCATATGAGTGTCTATGCATTTGTTTCTCTAGTCAATCTGGACTAACACGCCAGGTCTTTATGGGAATTCATAAATGAATTGATCTGGAGTCTTGGCTCACAGGACTGTGTAGGCAGAGGGAGCCAGCTGAGGGGAGCGGGTGTAGCCAACGCAATACTAATCAGACGGCAACCTTGCTTCCAGATCCTTCATGAAAAACACTTGGTAAATGGAGACAGAACAGCCCAGCCACCTGTCTCCTCAAAAACACAGTTTTGTGCCAGCCCTGAATTTATTTCCATTTTCACAGCACGAAGGCCAGCACCTGCTTGTGCCAGCCGCTCCCTCTGTGTGGTAACTTGATTACCTCTGAGCAGTCTCATGACTCACCAGGTGTCCTGAATCTACCCCAGGTTCCATGGATCCCACCTGAGCACCAGGAATCTGGTCTTCTCCACCCTGTGGGGCAAAGACAGAATCATCCACTGGGACCTGCAGCCCTCCACACCAGGATCGCCATTGTTGGGTTGCTGAAAAGTCAAGAGGGACAGGAAGTGATGTCGGCAGAGGGAGGCTGTCCTGAGAATGATGTCATGGGCAGTCCAGGTATCAGCTAGAGTGTCAGGATGCGTAGGTTTCAATGAAACTTTTAGATGATGGCATACAAGGGAGAAAGGCCTGGTGGTCTACTCCTGGGCACTAGAAATCTACCACAGTAGAAGAGTGTCTGATACAATGCCAGGAGAGGGACCCTGCAGGTTGGAAGGCACTCAGAATACACAGTGGCTGAGTCAGTGGACTCAGTCTACCAAGGAGAGGGAGGATGGCGAAGGACCAGGAAGCTGTTGGCTCTGTGGTACCTCCGGTTGCTGGGAATCCGTCTCCACTTACTGGCGGTCAACACCAATAACACAACTTGGAGGTTGGGAAGCCCTAGATTTCCTCCCTCCTCCTGGGCCCTGCTCTGGTGACCCAGGGAACCTTCTTTACTTCCACAGCCCCTCAGTCCACACAGATAGTTGTAGGGAATGCTTTATTCAGGGTCCCAATGTAGCTTACCTGCGATTACTATCCCTGCTGTTCCTATTGCTCTCATTCCAACAACTTTTGGACTCTCCTCTTAGGCGCAGGGGAGTCTGGAGAAACTTCATCTCCTTATAGCGACTTGTTCTCTTCAGTCCATGACAAACTTGGATTCCAGCACAACCAGCAACTCATTACCCACCGGGCCCCGCTGCATAGCCAGCTGCTGGCAAGGCCTGTGGAGTCCCTTGAGCTGGCTCGCTCTCAAAGCCCTGGGTCTGGAGAAAAAACTGCTTCCCAACTCCCAGCGGTGGCTGAACAGGGAGGAAGTGTCTGGGGTGGGCACGGGGCCTCTGAATTCATTCTCTGGGCTTCTCTCTTCAGAAGCTAATGAGTGCTGCTCTCAGCGGCACACTGCTGTCTTGCTTCATCCACGTTCAATACTGGGAACAAGGAGTATCCTTTGTGGGCTGGGGAAACCCATTCTGGCTATGGTGCCGCAGGCAGGCCCCCAGAAGAGGGACTGGTGCAGGGCTGTGCATACTGGTTCTCACTGAACCTTTCCACTTGAAGCTGGCACTCCATATAACCCAGGTCCTTCTCAGGGGGAAGGGGGGAAGGGACCCTGCCTCCTTCATCTCCAGGATCCAAGGTTCTAGAGTATGTCCATACAGCAGTCACTAGGAGGGATTGGAAGACAATAAGACAGTCAATGGTGCCACTTCAGGGCTGAGGGTGCATGGTAGGAAACATAACTTCCAGGTTTTCCATGGTCTGTCTCTCCAATGGAGCCCTGGGAACCTTTTGGAGCATAGCACAGGTTCAGAGCCTCTTGTTCTCCCCAAACGTCCCTGGAACGCAGCACCCCAGGCCTGGCTGCCTCTGCCTGCCCCCCACTCCAGCCTGTTCTGCTCTCGGGTCATCGTCATATGATGGATACACAGACTCACAGACAACACTTTCTTCACCTTCTGCTTGTTTCCGCCAGCCTAGCAGAAAAACCAGGCAGGGGTACATCTGTCCATGGGTAACCCCTTGTCCAAGCGAAACTCAGTGCCAAGCAGCCAGTTTTGACCCCCAGTGACCCTCCAGGATGGAGTGGAAAGGTCCCTGTGAATTTCTGGGAATGTAACTCTTTACGGGAACAGAAAATTTTCTCTTTCTCCTGTCCAGTGGCTGGTGGTTTCAAACTGTTGACCTTGCAGTTCAAGACTCAACTCCTAACCCACTACAGCACGAGGAATGCCTTGAAATGCCCACTCACTCTGCTGTGGGCTGCTTAGTGAAAACCCTAGTGCTCCCTTGAACTAGGCATAGCTCGGGCAGGCTGCTCTGAGCCATCTGGGAAGCCTTGGTATAAAATGACCTTGGGGCTAGCTAGCTGGAAAGGCTAACATGGAAATGAATGCCACAGGAGTTCAATCAAGTCAACAGCAGAGGTGTAGGTGCCAGAAGGCTGGGGTCTCATTTGTGAGTTTTCCAGGAGTGTCCACAGCCTGGTCCGAGGAGACAGACTGTCGGGGTCCCACTTCATCCTCCCACCGGACCTCTGGTGTTCACTCTGTCTAGAGTGGCTCTGTGCCCAGGAGGCCATGTTCCCTGACCACCCTAAGCTGTTCTCTGGTATCCCCCATGGTAACGGAGCTGGGCTTCTAAGTAGGAGACCCAGGGGGGAGGGACATTGTCACCTGGAAAATTCGCAGCAGAAGTGTGGGGGGACAGGTGATTTGCAATCAGCTGCTGACCTGGAGGCTGATAATTGGGAATCCTCCTCCCCCACTTCCCTCTCCACCCCCCCCCCCCCCCCCCCCCCCCC